>JAOTOK010054960.1:0-46068 GCA_025770025.1 Virgularia gustaviana
GCCAAGCTATTCTAGCTTGTCTCCGACATGCTGACCGAATATTTCTCCCAATCCTTGTTTAACTGAGCATCAATGCGTGTATTGTGTAATAGAATACAATTTTCACTTCTTCGAAGGATAGATCCTCAAATTTGTCATTTGGAAGGGGTACCCAAAGTAAAAGCTATAACATTATGTGTGCCCCACCCACCCTACCCTAAAAAATTAGGTTTTGACGAGTAGCCCGACCTCTAGAAACCGATTTTCCTCGAGAAGTGGGGCAAAAAAATGACCGAAAATTTATCGTTTGGAGCTAAATATCGACAGTTCCGTTACGTATAGCCGAAGGAACATAAACTTTCTTTCAATCGATCATGTATGATGTTATCTAAACCCAAAAGCAACCTCAACAATCGTACAAAGCATTTACATCATATTCATACATATGCATGAGTGACCATGATGTCACGTGACCAACGAAGCCTAGTGGGAGATTATGGCCCCTATTTTGCCACCGTGGGGGCCTAATGTCTACCCGATGCAATCTATGACCTCATCATTGGTAATGTGGAGGGAGCCAGAGCTCTTGATGACTCTGATCCTGAATGGAATAGTATTTGTGCTGTGACCACTAGAGCACAAGCAAAGAAGAAGGAAAAGCCACTCAAACCATTGGTGACCCTGAAGGTGCCCGAAGGTATATCAGTGACTAAAGAGGAGTTAATCAAGATGCAGAAGAGAGATTCAACGCTCGACAAGTATCGGAACAAAATTGATAGCGAGAAAGAGGAGGATGAAAACGTAACTTTCGAGATTAAAGATGGGATCCTGTATCGTGTTTACCAGAATGATCAGGCAGATAAATAGACAGTGTGGAGACAAGTGTTGGTGCCTCAACCACTACGCGAGCGAGTTATGGATGTGGCTCACAGTTCTATTATGGGTGACCACATGGGCATGCAGAAGACTACTGACAAGGTTACAAGTAATTTCTATTGGCCAGGAGTTCATGGGGATGTAGCCAGATTTTGCAGATCATGTGACATTTGCCAGAGAACGATCCAGAAGGGGAAGGTCCCAAGGGTACCGGTCCAAACCATGCCACTGATAGATACACTATTCAAGCGAGTAGCAGTTGATTTGATTGGCCCTACCCACCCACCCAGTGAGACAGGGCACCGCTACATATTAACTCTCATGGATTATGCGACCCGGTACCCTGATGCAGTCCCATTGAAGTCTATTACCACCGAAGTAGTTGCTGAAGCATTGGTTGACATGCACAGCAGACTGGGCGTGCCAGAGGAAGTTCTAAGCGACTTAGGGACACAGTTCACGTCTGAGTGCATGCAGGAGGTGTCGAGATTACTCAGCATCAAGCAGTTGACAACTACCCCTTACCACCCAATGTGCAATGGCCTAGTGGAGAAGTTTAGCGGGAGCCTGAAGGATATGCTAAAGAAGTTATGCAGTGAGCAGCCGAAGCAGTGGCATCGCTACATTAACGCTCTACTGTTTGCCTATCGAGAGGTCCCGCAAAGCTCCACTGGTTTCTCACCATTTGTATTATTGTATGGTCGAACTGTGCGTGGCCCGATGGCAATCCTAAAGCAGCTGTGGACCAATGAAGTCGAAGATCCCGAGGTGAAAAACAGTTATCAGTATGTGTTCAATTTGCATGAGAGGATAGAAGGTACTTTGAAGTTAGCGAAAGAGGAGTTGAAACGATCCCAGTCAAGATACCAGCGCTATTACGATAGGAAGGCGAAGGCTCGAAGTTTTGCCATTCCGCCTTCCTGACTGGGCGAAACCCTTCATGCTAAGACTTATGCCTCAAACGTTGGTCTAGGAGCGGTTCTTTTGCAGGATCATGATGGTAAGCTCTCTCCAGTCAGCTATGCGAGGAGGAAACTTAACGAAAGAGAGAAGAAGTACAGTACGATCGAGAGAGAATGTCCTGCAGTTGTATGGGCCATGCGAAAGTTCCAGATATACCTCTACGGTACCCAGTTCACGCTGCAGACCGATCACCAGCCTTTAGTTTACCTAAATCGCGCGAAGTTCGTGAACGACCGAGTCATGAGATGGGCCATGTTTTCGTGCTACTGTGTGTCTAATCTATAATGAACCCGTAACAGGAGCGAAACCTACACCTAGAACCATTTCGCAGTTAAATTCATCTGGTAGAAGGAAGGCGACATATTCAAAGTGCAGTACCTGTTCCAAAGGAATAGGTCCCTTTGTGCACGGGAGATTCTAAATGGTGATTATAAGGCTGATGCAGGGGCAAGGCCTTCACTGTCGGATCTAAAGCCCTTTTGGAAGGGTATGTTTTAGAAAGAGTCGGTTGTAGACACACGTGTACCCGAGCCATTGGGCCTGTGCAATGGGGAATTGTTGAACCAATAATGGCAGATGAGCTAAATGAAACCACCAAGGAAATGAAGGATGGTGCACCTGGGCCTGACGGTATGGCACTAAGCCAGTTTAAGCTACTTCCACCTGAAGAGCTAAGAGCGCGGTATAACTTGTGGCTAGCTGCTGGGTATATACCAAGCAGGTGCTGGACTGGAGTAACTGTGCTGATCCCTAAGGATCTTTCTGACATGGCCCCGTCGAAACATCGCCCAAGTTAATGCCAGCCAGAATGGGAAAACAGTTACCCTTTAGCGAGCGCCAAAAGGCATTTCGTTCGAGAGATGGGCTTGGGGAAAACGTGTTTCTCTTGACTGCGGTCATCAAGTACCATACTGAGAACAAGCTGCCACTAAATGTTGTCTTCCTTGATATCAGGTAGGCATTTAACTTGCATGACTCAATCTTGATAGTGGCACGTAGGATGGGAATTCCAACCGCATTTTTAAAATACCTGGGTGAGTTCTACTCACGGGCACGACCAGCATCAGAGTTAACGGTGAGCCAAGTGAGCCCTTTGCAGTTAAAAGAGGAGTAAGGCAGGGTGATCCTATGTCGGCACATTTCTTCAATCCTGTCATTGATTGGGCCTTAGCCTCTCTTGATCCTGAGCTGGGAATAGCTCTGGCACAGAGTGTGCATTTAAATCATTTGGCTTTTGCAGATGACGTAGGTTTGCTTACCCTGATTCCTGTTGGAGCTTAAAGTCAGGTTGATGTCCTTGCTAATCACCTTGCCGAAAGCGGGTTAACCATCAGTGCGGGTTGCAATGGGAAATCTGTGTCACTTTCCATTCAGGTCGATCGGCATAAGAAGAAATGGGTAGTTAATCCAAATACACAATTGCATGTTGGGGCTGATAATATTCCTGCTATGAGTGTTAGTGAGGTCTATGAGTATTTAGGAGTGCCTTTTGCAGCCAAAGGTGCACAACCTATATTGAAGGATAAGCTGCAAAGATATTTGGACAATGTCAGTAAGGCTCCTTTGAAGCCCCAGCAACGAATGTATATCTTACGGCAACATATTATACCGGCAATGTACCATCAGCTGGTATTAGCGAATCCAACAAATAAGCTTCTACATGTTATGGACACTAAAATCCGAGGTGCAGTTAAAAGTTGGCTAAAACTCCCGAATAATACCACCAACTACTTTATACATGCACCCGTCCATGATGGCGACCTCGGGGTGACAATTTTAAAAAATGCCATTCCCCTTATGATTAAGAGGAGGCTGGAGAGGCTGTTTAGTTCTGAGGATCCTGCTAATGCCGCCGTTGCCGGGACTTCGTATGTGCCGAACATGTTGCGTAAGCACTCTATCCCACACAAGGTTGCAGGGGTGCCGATATGTGATGGGAAGGGTTTGAAAAGGGCACTAGCTAAAGGAATACATGGCGCAGTTGATGGTTGCAGGCTTAAAAGCTGTAGCAATAGGTCAAATTTGTACAGATAGGTTGAGCAGCCTAACCGGTTGATGAGTGGTGCCAATTATATTGGTGCCATCCAAATTACAGGAAATTTGGTGCAAACGCCAGCACGTATGGCTCGTGGCCTTCCTAGCCATAGTCCCTCGTGCGATGCCTGTAAGACAGTTGCGACCCTGGGCCACATTTTGCAAGTATGTCCAAGGACGTATGGATCTCGGATCAATAGACATAATACCATCTTGTCGGTAACTGTTAAGGCACTGGTTAAAAATGGGTGGGCGGTCCTCTTGGAGCCAACTATCCCCACGCCTACCGGTCTTAGACGGCCAGATATCGTCGCTTGGGAAGAGTCTGGAATATGTTACGTGATTGATGCCACTATTGTGGCTGATAATGCTGACTTGCATGTGGCTCATGTTCGCAAGGTTGGGTACTATGATACGCAGCATGTTTGTGACTGGGTTGTGCGAGTTAGTGGAGCCACAACTGCGTCCTTCTCTTTGATCACTTTCAATTTGAGGGGCACACTTGTGCCTCCATCTTTTTGCACTTTGAAGTATGACCTGGGGTTGTCCAACAGATGATAGAGTGGTGGAGAAAAGGTTTCATATGTATCTAGACTTTTATAAGTTAACATATTGTGTTAGCGATTATGTTAATTATGTTGCTAATGAAACGTGAACTATGTACTATGTATCACGCATTACGCGTTGGAAGTGAATCATGGACAAATATTTGAACAGTTATCGATTCAGCGAACGGTCTGAACGTCTATTTATTAAATTTTAATTAGAAAATTGTATTATAATTTTGTTAAATAATGGGAATGCTCTAATGGGCATGAATGTACTGCATTGATATTAAGTTTCAATAAAGTATCTAACTAGCCAAATGCCTCATGACACGCATGAATGGATTAACAAGATTCCCACACTTATCTACTATCTAGCGAAACCACAGCCAAGGGAACGGGCTTGGCAGCAACAGCGGGGAAAGAAGACCCTGTTGAGCTTGACTCTAGTCTGACTCTGTGAAAAAACACGAGAGGTGTAGAATAAGTGGGAGGAGCAGTCAGCAAGTGAAATACTACTACTTTCCTTTCCACGACTGTTTAATTAAAACAATGCATTGCGATGGCTGGTGATCGGTGTTGACGCAATTTGAAAGGCCGCTCCAGGCGGCACTTTCCGCGACATTTTGGCTGAAAGTGAGATATTTGTTTGCGAAAGTTGTAATAAGACCTACAAGTCTAAAAGAGGCTTGAATATGGATAGGCGTAAGATGCATGAGGAGGAATATCATGCTGAAAACATAACGGCCCTACTGCAAAGGTGTATTGGGATTATGAGGAGTTGATTCCTCTGGCAAGGGAGGAGCTGCGCCTCAGGGAATTGGGGGTTAAATTCATCAACCAGCATCTGGGAAAGGTTTTGCCTCATCGATCCTTGGAGAGCATTAAAGGTGCTCGGCATACTTCGAGTGTCAAGTATCAAAGGATACTGGAGAAGCTCCGTAGAGGTTTGCATCAGCCTGTGCGTGAAGAGTACTTGATGGAAGAATCCGCTCCTCAGTTGACTAATGTAGGTATAACTCAGACCAAGGGCGTTGATGCAAATGGTGATTTTGCTGATGCTGAGAGTTTTAGTGTATGGTTGGAGAAAATAAAAAGTGAACTCTTGCATCACCGCTTCTGCACCAATGTAGATATTACTCAGATATGTCCTTGCAACCTCAATGAGGAGAAACACAATGCCATTGATGATGACTTTGATTTATGGCTGGATACTGTTTATGGTGAGGTGAGCTCATAAAGAATGGGAGCGAAACCTAGACCTAGAACCATTTCGCAGTTAAATGCATCGGGTAGAAGAAAGGCGACATACTCAAAAGTGCAGTACTTGTTTCAAAGGAATAGGTCCCTTTGTGTACGGGAGATTCTAAATGGTGATTATAAGGCTGACGCAGAGGCAAGGCCTTCACTGTCGGATCTCAAGCCCTTTTGGAAGCGTATGTTTGAGCAAGAGTCGGTTGTAGACATGCATGTACCCGATCCCATTTTGCCTGTGCAATGGGGAATTGTTAAACCAGTAATGGCAGATGAGCTAAATGCAACCATCAAGGAAATGAAGGATGGTGCACCTGGGCCTGACGGTATGGCACTAACTCAGTTTACGCTACTTCCACGTCAACAGCTAGGACCGCGGTACAACTTGTGCCTAATGGCTGGGTATATACCAAGCAGGTGCTGGACTGGAGTAACTGTGCTGATCCCTAAGGATCTTTCTGACATGGCCCCGGCGAAAAACATCGCCCAATAACTATGGCAAATTTTGCTGTAAGGCATGCTTCCACAAGTTAATGGCAGCCAGAATGGGAAAACAGATACCCTTTAGCGAGCGCCAAAAGGCATTTCGTTCGGGAGATGGGCTTCGGGAAAACGGGTTTCTCTTGACTGCGGTCATCAAGTACCATACTGAGAACAAGCTGCCACTAAATGTTGTCTTCCTTGATACCAGGTAGGCATTTGACTTGCATGACTCAATCTTGATTGCGGCACGTAGGATGGGCATTCCAACCCCATTTTTAAAATATCTGGGTGAGTTCTACTCACGGGCACGACCAGCATCAGAGTTAACGGTGAGCCAAGTGAGCCCTTTGCAGTTAAAAGAGGAGTAAGGCAGGGTGATCCTATGTCGGTGCATTTATTCAATGCTGTCATTGATTGGGCCCTAGCCTCTCTTGATCCTGAGCTGGCAATAGCTCTGGGACAGAGTGTGCATTTAAATCATTTGGCTTTTGCAGATGACATAGGTTTGCTTACTCGAACTCCTGTTGGAGCTCAAAGTCAAGTTGATGTCCTTGCTAATCACCGTGCTAAAAGCGGGTTAACCATCAGTGCGTGTTGCAATGGGAAATCTGTGTCACTATACAATTTTGGTCGATCGGCAAAAGAAGAAATGGGTAGTTAATCCAAATGAACAATTGCATGTTGGGGCCGATAATATTCCTGCTATGAGTGTCAGTGAAGTCTATGAGTATTTAGGAGTGTCCTTTTCAGCCAAAGGTGCACAACCTATGTTGAAGGATAAGCTGCAAAGATATTTGAACAATGTCAGTAAGGCTCCTTTGAAGCCCCAGCAATGAATGTATATCTTGCGGCACACATATTATACCGGCAATGTACCATCAGCTGGTATTAGAGAATCGAACGAATAAGCTTCTACGTTTTATGGACACTAAAATCCGAGGTGCAGTTAAAAGTTGGCTTAAACTCCCGAATGATACATCTAACTACTTTATACATGCACCCGTCCATGATGGCAGCCTCGGGGTGACAATATTAAAAAAATGCCATCCCCTTATGATTAAGAGGAGGCTGGAGAGGCTGTTTAGTTCTGAGGATCCTGCTATTGCCGCCGTTGCCGGGACTTCGTACGTGACGAACATGTTGCATAGGCACTCTATCCCACACAAGGTTGCAGGGGCGCCGATATTTGATGGGGAGGGTTTGAAAAGGGCACTAGCTAAAGGACTACATGGCGCAGTTGATGGTTGCAGGCTTAAAAGCTGTAGCAATAGCTCAAATTTGTACAGATGGGTTGAGCAGCCTAACCGGTTGATAAGTGGGGCCAATTATATTGGTGCCGTCCAAATTACAGGAAATTTGCTGCAAACGCCAGCACGTATGGCTCGTGGCCTTCCTAGGCGTAGTCCCTTGTGCGATGCCTGTAAGAGAGTTGCGACCCTGGGCCACAGTTTGCAAGTACGTCCAAGGACGTATGGATCTTGGATCGATAGGCATAATACCATCATGTCGGTAACGGTTAAGGCACTGGTTAAAAATGGGTGGGCGGTCCTCCTTGAGCCAACCATCCCCACGCCTACCGGTCTTAGACGGCCAGATATCGTCGCTTGGGAAGAGTCTGGAATATGTTACGTGATTGATACCACTATTGTGGCTGATAATACTGACTTGCATGTGGCTCATGTTTGCAAGGTTGAGTACTATGATACGCAGCATGTTCGTGACTGGGTTGTGCGAGTTAGTGGAGCCGCAACTGCGTCATTCCCTTTGATCACTTTCAATTGGAGGGGCACACTTGCGCCTCCATCTTTTTGCACTTTGAAGTATGACCTGGGGTTGTCCAAATGGCTTTTGCAGCTGTTGAGCATGATAGTGGTGGAAAAAAGGGTTTCATATGTATCTAGACTTTTATAAGTCAACATACGCGTCAGCGATTATGTTAATTATGTTGCTAATGAAATGTGAACTATGTACTATGTATCACGCATTATGCGTTGGGAAGTGAATCATGGACAAATATTTCAACAGTTATCGATTCAACGAACGGACTGAACGTCTATTTATTAAATTTTAATTAGAAAATTGTATTATAATTTTGTTAAATAATGGGAATGCCCTAATGGGTATGAATGTTCTGCATTGATATTAAGTTTCAATAAAGTATCTAACTAGCCAAACGCCTCGTCATCTGATTAGTGACATGCCTGAATGGATTAACAAGATTCCCACTGTCCCTATCTACTATCTAGAGAAACCACAGCCAAGGGAACGGGCTTGGCGGCAACAGCGGGGAAAGAAGACCCTGTTGAGCTTGACTCCAGTCTGACTCTGTGAAAAAACACGAGAGGTGTAGAATAAGTGGGAGGTGCAATCAGCAAGTGAAATACCACTACTTTCCTTTGCACGATTGTTTAATCAAAACAAAGTATTGTGATGGCTGGTGATCGGTATTGACGCAATGTGATTTCTGTCCAGTGCTCTGAATGTCAAAGTGAAGTAAGTCATCCAAGCGCGGATAAAGGGCGGGAGTAACTATGACTCTCTTAGGTGGTGTGCATTTAAATCATGTACATCACTGTGTCGGTGATGAATGAGATTAATAAGGAAAATATGGTACCTTGTCTAACTAATATGGTACCTTGTCTAACTAAGGGTAGGCAGAATGCATTCTATTGTCTTCTGTTTTCTTATTTAGTCTGTGGTTACACCAAATCCTTATCTGTAACCTTTATGGGCGAACTGAAGAGCGGCGCCATGATGCTTTCATGCTGGCAGCTAGTGGGTTACTGGAGCAGCTGCTACAAGATAAAATGAATAATGAAAATGGTGAACCATATCTCGTGTATGGAGACCCAGCTTATCCAATCAGAAGCCATTTGTTGGCATCTTTCAGAGGTGCACATTTATTACCTGTTGAGCAGCAATTTAACGAAGATATGAGCAAAGTGAGAACAAGTGTGGAGTGGGAATATGGTAAGATTATCCAGTATTTTGCATTTATGGACTTTTAAGAATGGACTTTAAGAAGAATCTTAAAGTTCTTCTACAACCAGTTGGCAAATTATATTGTGTCTCAGCTCTACTCACAAATTGTCACAAATGCCTATATGGATCGCAAACAGGGTCCTTTTTTTGTGCTGACCCACCACAGCTAGAAGAATATCTCAGTAACTTTCAGCTGGAATAATTTTTTACTATTTTAACGTAATATTTTGTATTAATAAATTTAACAATGAATTCAATGATTTAATGACAAATTATTGTAAACACATTTTTTGTAAACATATCCATTTGTATAAAAATTGAATATTGTTTACTGTTAAACAAAGAATTATTATTCACACAAAAATAATGAAAATTATAACTGCAATGTGCATTTCATAACATGTTTTTAAGTTGCATGTACTGTAGTTATAACTCTATATCCCCATTTCTTTTCCTCTTCCATTTCTAATCTCCTTTCTTCCAAAGCAAGTGACCTTTCTTTCACTTTCATATTGTCCATATTTTTATCAGACAGATACTGCAACATAGCTGATTGTCCAGTTCTACATCACTTTCTCTTCTGGGAGACTAACAAAAAGTAAAGAGTTACATTTACCAGTGTAACATATAATGAAACAACTTTGAAACATTCTGCAATCAAGCACATCATGCATGTTGGCTACGTTGAATGCATCTCATACATAGCTGTCACAAAAGGAATGCACCATTAGTAGTGCAGATGACGAGTGTTTTGACATATTTGCATGGTCGTACTGGGTATATGTCACAAGAGGCTTGCCCATGATCAGGGCCCTTGAACCAACCTCTTACCCAGGCTCTTACACCGGGAGCGGAGATCAAAGAGCCTGGGTACGAGGTTGCCCTTGCAAGGGCTTTGCAGCAGGGGGGTGAGGAAAATATTTTCTGACAAAATGCGTGTGGTCACAACAAATTTTCCGACAATGTGGGTGTGGTCATTGTATTTTTTATATATTCACATTATTTTCATAATATTTTGCTGGTTTGTTTCAAATAAAAACTGAGCGAAAAAACAACATGCTTCAACTATTTGAGTTGTACCTATTTCCCAGCTAACCAAGAGGGCCAAATTTTCCGACAGAGTCTGCTTTTTTATTTGAGGAGGGGCGTCACATCCCCATTGCCCAACTGGCCATTGTTATAGTTAAGTGAAGTTTCATTACAAGAATACAATGTTCGTAGCTATGAATTGTTTCCTTTTAACGGACAGAGCCCATGTACCGGTCGCATGTATTGACTAGTGACAACTTGTACTTTTACTACTCTGATTAGGTTGTCTTTACCGTGGTAGGTCCCCACCACACGACCAAGCAGCCATTCAGAATGTTTTGCTCTCGATCCCACTAATAACACAACATCCCCGGTGGTTAATTTGGTTTTAGGGTGAAACCATTTTCTTCTAACATTACGACTCGGCAGGAATTCCGTACACCATCTTTTACATAACTGAAATCAATTGCTGAATGCGTTGCCAACGCTTTTTCTGGTTGAACGAAGCCTCAGGTGTTAATTAAGGGGCGAACTATCCGCCTAGATGTCCGACTAGGAAATGGCTGGGGGTAAGTGGTACCAAGTCGTCATGTGACGAGCTAATGTAGTTGATGGCTCTTGAGTTCAGGAGCCTTTCTGTGCCACAAATAGCTGTGTGTAACTTTTTGTCATTGACGCCGGCATCTCCCAGAATCGCTAGGATGGCGTTTTTGTGCTCTTTATCATGCTCTCAAACACGCCTCCAATGTGAGGAGAACATGGTGCGTTGGACTTCCACTCAATCTGTTGATATCGGCCTGTCTCCTTCACAATGTTTTCTCCATCTAATTCACTTAACTTCTGTTGTTTCTCCTTCTCTCGAGGGACAAAATTGGTTCCATTATCCAAGATTATAAAACTTTGCATCCCCCTCCGTGCAGTCATCCGCAGAAATGCATTTATAGATGAGTCTGTGTCCAAGGAGTATGCCATCTCCAAATGGACTGCAACATGTCAGTAAGCAGGTGGAAAGGCAAAGGTAACATTTTGCTCGGGTATTTCCTCTCGTTTGGTCAGAAATGGCCCAGCGAAGTCCTTTTAAAGGCCCTCAGCGGCAATGCTAATCTGGACATGGGAAAAGGAGCCATCTTCTGTCCCTCCGGCTTAGCAAGGCAGTCTTTTGGCGGTCTGTAGAACACTGGACAAATCCCGCTCGTGCGCAGCGGACTTGCAATTATGGATAAACCGTTTTATCCAAGCCTTGACATACAGGTGTTTCGAGGACGTGAATCATTTAGGATCTAGGTGATTTTGACGGGCAGAGTTAGCTTCATTCGCGACATTACTTTGGGCTTTCTTCTCTTGTCTTGTGCCCATGTCAACCAACTGGGTATTTGGAACATGCGTGGGTTATGGCTTCTATTCAGCCATCAGGAACTCTGGTCCTTCCATCCAGGATCTGCTGCCACAGAGATTGGCGGCCGAAGCTCACTGATCAGGGTTGGAATTTCGTTGAAGTTCTGTGGCACAATTTCCTACAAATGGCTTGAACATACGGCTTTAATTGCAAAACAAATAGAGAACGTTGGTCGAGTCTGTCCAGTACATCGTTCTGTTGACTTGTAACGTTTCCAGAACATGACAAGATTAGCCCCGAGAAAATGTGTAATTTTGCACCATGTGCATTCTGGGATATAAATCACAGAAATTTAGGAATATATCCCATACTGCATCGCGTTATATGGCCTGCACGTTTCTTGTCGTTATACTTGTAAATATAGTTCTTGGTTGGGTTTATTTGATAAATAATCAGTGGAAAAGTTGTTAACAGGACACAAGAATAATTCCAAACTAGCTATTTGGAAGTCGTCACAGTACATACACCAAGTATGATTTGGAAGGGTAAGTTTAGCCATATCTCATTATCTGTACTATATAAACCTAAACAAACATGATTTACGAAGTTTATATTGTATATTTGTATGTTCATCATCATGTCGTGATGATTGTCCATTGTGTTATGTTTGTGGAACAAACAACAGGTTACAACAATGTTATTTGTAGCTAAACATGAAGACGGTTGTGGCATTTGGTGAGTCCTTTTCAACATCTGAAAAGCTAAATTGGCGATGTGATATTTGTTTCCTACTGACCAAGGAGCGGGTATATTTCGTGGTTGAAGAACGTTTTGGGTTACTGGGAATAAAAGAGCCCATCAGAACCCAAGGGTGGTAAAATCAAAATCAATTTTTTGCTGTGTATTAATTCTGTAATTTATAGTGTATAGATTATTAGATGCTCAATATATCTTTTCATTGTCATAATTTGTCATGGTGTTATTTCATCAGTAAATGGACATTTTATTCACATTACACATCATATACTTTTTATAGGTATTGAACTTCCATTTTTGGCAGATGGGTTTAAGAAACACCTGATCAGTCATGCTGCATTTGTTAGCATAGCCAAAAGCAAGTAGATGATTTTAAGGAAGCCAGAAAAACCTTAAAATGCCTCCTTCTGGGAAAGATTACATGCTGCCGAGTTAAAGAAAGATGGGAGAACACCTTCACCTAAACGGAAAACTCCAAGCAGCACTCAGACATCCCCTGGCAAGTTCTATGATGATGACGTCTCCACCCCTCCACCATGTGCAGGAACTACCCCACTCCTGTTGAGCAGTTGCTTAGTTCTCTCATCAAAGCTGGCACGTTTCAGAACTGTTTCACAAGGAAACAGCACCCAATGCTAATCATAAATCTCGATCTTTGCAAGGTTGCATACGCATTCAGGAGAACACCCTCTCTGTAATACCCCGAAGGATACATAGAGGAGCTAAGCATGACTTTCGTATTGGTCTATCATGTTCTGTTGTTGGTCATGACAACAAAACTCTGAACGAAACTAATGAATGGAATGGAAAGTTTTCTGGTTGTGATATCGTAAAGCCCACCAAGCTAGTTAGGCCAATAGCAAAGAGACAGTTTATGACATTTTAACAACAAAACATGCAGCAGAGCAACACCATATTGGTGCTGATGATTTGCTTCATGTTGAGGATAACTACAGTGCTGCTGATGCCATGACATTTGTATTTGTCTGTTGACTCCATAAAGAACAAGCTGAAGACGGAGTGTCAGATGGAAATTTGAACAATGAGCAGGCTCTTCATGGATGCACAGTTACCAGAGTCCAAATGACATGTGACCCATCTGACTTTTCTATGGCGGAGACAGTCGTCTCAACCTGGAGCTAAACCTTGATAGAAGTTCATCCTGGCTCAGCAATTGGGTATCTGGTATGGAAGCACCTGTAACTCCATCTTTCTTGTTGGGGATTATATGTTTCTTGATGCGATGGCAGCAGCAGATCTTGATCTACCGAGCAATGGCCGGTTTTTATAATGATGAAACTGTCCAGAGAAAAGGTGCCGATCACAACTTGGACGAGGAATTACCAGAGAATTACCTAATGCCATCTTGAAAGGCGAGTAAATATTTGTGGCAAATAGTATCTGTAAACTTTTTTTTGCAATTGAATATAATATTCCAACAGCTCAGTTCAATATCTCGCAATCCTGCCTTATCATTTGACGCTTTGTACCAGCTCATGTAATTTGTGTGTTCCTGTATTCTCTCGACTGATGTTTCTTTATTCAATAGTTGTATATGTTGTGTATGTAATTTGTACATGTTGTAGTTTTTGTCTGTAATTTGTAACTACATGAACATGTGAACATGGTTTACCTTGAGGCTTTTGTATTTCCACCACTATCCACCTCCACATTGGTTAATAGTTTTTAATTTTTATTACTGTCTAATGCCAGAAGATTACAGTGTACCTATTATTTGTTACAGGTCTGTTGACAGAAAGATATCTCCTGTGTTCTGATCATATGATGATATGGATGACCGAATCCCTTCTTGACTGGAAAGTTAAACCAATTTACAGCAATGGAAGCGATAGCAATCATTAACTAGCAGGAGTGGGATAATCTGATACAGCACCTGGAATCAGACATCAATGCAAGAGGTGTTCGAGGTGGTAATTCAAACTTTTATTTGATGGCACAAAGAACAAGCTTGAGCAAGTGTCATTAAACAAGACATGTACCCAACTCATTTTAGCACCACCATCATTATTCAAAGATGCAAGATACCCCACATCTTGGAAGGAGTTTCCCAAAATATAGTTCTCCCAAAACAACTACCTGCTGCTCTAGAAGCACTTGGGCGATCGTCGATTATGATTACTGAATATGAATGTGAATCTCTCATGTGGAATGGAAGCATCACCTCCACATGCATGAGCTTAACCGGATGGACCCAGCTCCAGTTCTTCTCGATGACAGCAACACAGCATCAACAATTGCAGAGGACTATGTCTTTGGAGTGTCTGCATCTAAAGTTGCAGAATATGTGAAATCAGCAGACATTTTTCATGGCTTAATGTGCTACTGTTATCGTAGTGATGCCTTGACACCATACATGGTGAAATGTGTGGATATTGTCCCTGTTCTTTTAAACTCGTTACACTTTAGATCAATGATTAGAGTGGCAACAGAAGGCGGTGAGAGGATGCATTACATGCATCAGCAAAGGTTCTTCCAACAGGTGGTGGTGATTGGAAGCACCAGGATGTGTTCTTCTCCAAGTTTTCAACCACATTGATTTTGTGAGTGAGTGCATGAAAGGCAAGGAGGAGGATGAACCCTTGCCAACATGTGTGTCCATTGAGTCGATGGAAAATAAATCTGGTCCTCTTGCTGGTAAAAGATTTGCTCTGGTTGGAGCATTTGGTTCGAGCACACTCAACCATGAGAAATTGAAACACATGACAATCAAGAAAGGTAAATAACATTAGAGAACCTAAATACAGTTTTCACATGCTAGAGGCTGGTATAGTGGAGTGGCCATGGGGGTGGTTGTATATTAAGCTAGTGAAAAGGAAGCTCAGTTGTCACAAAATAAGCAATTAGGTCATTCAGTTTAACAATTTCTTAGGATAATGAACTAAAGTAATCTTATGCACTATAGATAAGATCAATACTGTGTAAATCATGGTAATAAGCTGGCCTAACCTTTGTGAACAACATTTACAACAATGTCCTAATTTGACTTTCACAGTAATAGTCTATGGGTCTCTCTATTTAACAACAATAGAATGAGCTCAAGGCATAAATTAGTTGGTGTCAGCCAATGACGGTGAGACTGAATGGTATATTGTTTTAAATTATAGTTCTCTGCTGTTACATGTGAAAAAAAGTTTATTTCATCCCATTATATCATTCAACTCACATTTCTTTGTAACGAATGAGTAGTGTAATGTTTGCACTACTCATCGTATATTATGAGCTGATATATGGTGAGTATTTTCACCAATGAAATTGTTCATATATATTCAGTAACTATTATAATAATTAATATTTTGGTTACCTACAATAACCTTGCTCTTGATGGGTCCGCTTGAAAGATGAGCACTTCTGTCACCTCATCAAAATGCATGACATAAGTCATGTCCCCTCTTTCTGAGGTTTTCTGGATAAAATACATCATCATAAGAAAATTGTTAGCACTGGCATTGACACATTTATATTGATTTATTCATACGAACGTGAACTTGCTCAGATCACAGATAAAATCATAGAGTAACACTAGCCTATAATCCTAGGCAGACAAGTTTCCAATAACAAAATGGTACTTACAATACTGGCATTTCTACATCTTTTCTTTGGTAGCTCAATCACAGTTTTTGGCCTTATTTCATACTCGACAAAAAACAATCGCACGTGTCGTTGTAGCCATCAAAGGAGACCAAAAAGAGAAGGTATGTTTCCTCGTCTACACCAGCTACAACGCATTTCGCCCGCACGCCGAACTCATCTGCGGCTTCTACTTTACCTCCAATGCTGTAGCTTTTCATTTTGAATGTTCCTCCAAAATACCTTATAAATCGTTCTGTGACAAGAGTGCATACACTCACTGTTGTGATTTATTTTTGAAGGGCCAGAGTACGCACAAAATGCGGAAAAATTTAAAGTACTGGATTCTAGCAATCATTACCATGGAAACAAAATAGTAACTGGCCAATCACAGCACATGGCAGTGAATCGATTCCATTACGGGGAGCATGTTGTAATTAATGCTCCTGGTTAGAAGTACAGCAAGAACAGCACCCATAAGCTCAAGTCTCCGGATTGTCACTGCTTCCATGGGCAACACACAGTTTTTCGAGGCAACCAAACAGGACGTGGTGGGTGACTGTCGTACCCACACACAAGATAAGATACTGCTGCGTAGGCAGCACTGCAAGCATCAAAAAAGGTTGTGTGGGTGCCGGTAAACAAAGAGGACAGGAAATTGCAAAACGCACCAGGTCTCTTAAATGACCAGTCCATTCCTCCCACTCTACACGAATACGTTCAGGCAACTGTTCATCCTACCTGATGCCACATACCCAAATCTGTTGCATTAGGATCTTAGCCTGAAGGGTGAAGGAATACAAAAACTGTAGTGGGTCGAACAACTTCGATATGTTACTCAAGATGCTTCTTTTGGTTGACGACTCTGTCGCCGGTGGTGGTTGTACATGGAAAGTAAAAACATCATGTTAGGGCAACCACATGATACCCAATGTTTTTGCAACAGGCAGGTCCCCATCCTCGACTTTTATGCCCTGTAGACGACCCTCAACCAGGACATCTGCCATAACCGCAGCTTCATTCATTTTCTGAGTGTATATACTGCACCTGACATAACCTCCATCGTTTGTCTTCGCAGTTCCTTGGCTTGGGCAATGTTTACTCTGAATCGAACACATCATGGATGTACATCTCATTGCTTACGCTAGCTGCTGCTTCCAGGTAGTCAACTCCATGTGACTCAGCCTGGGACTGTAAAACGTATTGGGTGCAAAACAGTGAAGCACTGTTCCCAAATGGTAGGGTAGTCTCATGGTTGCTTGGTTTGGTCTTGGCCTCCCAACAGCAACCGATTATAGGGTTAACCTTTCTCAGCCAAACTCCCTTGCAGGAACATTTGCGATATGTCAGCCGAAATGGCGACTGCGGCTCTTCGAAATCATGTGAGCATGTTCCTAGCTACTGTCGAAGTTTAGGTCCAGAATAAATTGCGTCATTTAAACTTTTTCCCCCGACCTTTGCTGCAGCATCGAGGTTGACTGGAACTTTGGTAGCCTTCCTTTGATTCTTAACAACAGCGAAATGGGGGAGAAACCACTGGTCTTCGTTTGTCAAAGGTATTTTCTTCATGTACTTCTTATCTTCATACTCCTTAATTATCTCAGCGTGTGCATCAGCGAACTCTCGTTTCTTTTTCTGTCGTTTTGCACTCGCGTTAACTGTGTTGTTTTCATTGTTTTTCCTTCATCTTGTGTCATGGCACACATTTTCTTCTGTTATTCCAATGGATTCTAGAACTTTCTTAGGAGGTCGTTTCTCTCATTCACTGCATCTGGCTGGTCGTGTAGGTGCGCGTTGTGTGTGCCTGGTCATTCCTTGTGAAATGATTCTCACTGGTGGGACCAAAACAGACCCAGCCTAGGGGCGTCTGTCCTGCTATAGGCTCTTTCGGCTGTTCTCCAGGGGCTTTGCGCAACGCACAGTGGAACGATGGGTGGTCACTTCTCACTAAGGTGCAGTGTGGATACCTTCTCTAACAGGATTGACGTTAAGTGTGGCCAATTTGTCTTTAAGTTTCCCCATTCAATAGCCGATGTATTTCCAGTAATGTTGTAAACGACGTTAGTTTCTATATTGGCACTGTAAACAATCCATTCATAGATGCCACCTAACATTGGATGTGTTTCGGACGCTTCCTGATTTCTATTCCCCCCATTCTGGAGATGGTCAAGTTCTGATTGTGTCCCTCTGACTGGAGTACTTACAAAGCACTTCATTTATATATCCCATATCACATTCACTGGCACTTTTCTTCGACCATTACTAATGATTGCAGGAAGGACCATTAAGATATTTGCTTGGCGTGGTGGGTGTTACAGGACCATCTGTGGTTATCACTGGTTTCCTCGTTGTTAGGGGGTGTTTCTTCTGCCAGAGGGGTCACTGCCATGTCAGACGGGGTGTCTTTGCTCGTGTTTTTCCATTTGGAGTCATGCAGGAAACTGCTATGACGGTAATCCAGATATCTGCCAAATCCACATTGATGACCTCTCAATTTCTGCTACTAGGGCCTACCGCAAGGCATCGGAAGCACCATCTGCTTCGCACGATAAGATCCTTTCGTTGTGCAACAGGAAATAAATGGCAAACCCACGGTGGGTTATCAGTCTTACACTGGGGTACAATACATTGTCTAACATTGGCACTGGTGTTAAACCCTCTTTTCTGATGCCTTTCTCCCCCCTTATAGCTTCTCAAACTCACCAGTCTCCTCTTTGACCTCGTACAGGATTTGCATCCTTCTGTCAATCCATGGACCTAAATGTGCAAAGTCATCTCTTTTGTCTTGTTCGAGCAACCAGTATTTGTACTCTAGGGTGTATTCCTCTGCCAGCTTCCCCTTCACCATGAGGCAAAGGTACCATGTCTTATTTCTCCATCATGCTTGTCGCCATGAACTGCAAACATTCAGTCAAGGATGGCAAGCAATCACTCCAGATCTTCCACCCTAGTTTCGCTGTAACTTTTCTTTGGCATTTTTAAACGCGTAGCTGCCTCCAACACCTTTTCATTCAGGCCATTCTGCAATCTAAGCATCTTTCCTTTCACTGCATTGTCTGTGTTGTCTACAACTGACGTGAATGCTTTGTTCTATGATTCAAATTGTGTCTTATCTTCCCCAGAGAACGTTGGCAGTTCTACATCTTTCAGCATGACGCATGTTTGATTTATAGAAGCCATAACCTCTGTTACTTTCTTCACGTTGGATAGGGGTAGCACCGAAACATTCTCAAACATCTGATCTTCCACTTCCAGGTTTGTCCTTACACGACCTTAAGATAAACTGTGGATAGAATGTGCATTCTCGATTTGTCATCCATTCAACTCAAATGGCTCCAATTTCTTCTGCAATTCTTGTTGTAATGCATGTTGTTCGTTTTCTAAGTCATTCCCTTGCGTCTTCTGCCTCTTCTTGTTGTACCCCCACTACTGATTTTCTTGATGTTGTCTGCTGTCCAGCCCCGATCACGGATGTTCTTGATGACCCTACCGACGATATGGTTGATGCCTCGGACTCGTCCTCTCCAGTTTGGAGATGTTCAATAATGTGTTGTGTCAATACATTTACGCAGATGTCAATTGGCATTGCCTAAAAGAAGATGGCACTTTCAATGCAAACCCCCTTGTTAGATTACGGGCAACTGCATGCATTTGCACATGCTTGCGGACATGGTGTTCAAGTGCAATACCCAGTTTTTCTGCAATGGTTTTCTTTGCTTTTTCAATGTATCTCTTGACTACAATAGTTGTATTTTCAACATCAATCATTGCAGTTCCCTTATATGCATTCCTGAACGCACCAGTGGAAAATCTCACCTTTCCAGCAGAACATCAACTTGTGGTTCATTTGGCCAAGATCTACTCTTTATATCAAAGGACTCTGGATCCAGTATCACTTTCTCTAGATAGACCTGGGGAGAAAGGGAAAAAAGAAGCCTATAGTGAAAATCATGGTGCTCTTTAGTTTATTATATAAACATTAAACAAACATGGGTCTAGAACCATGGTCACATTACAAATCAGTGTAATACTTCATGTTTAATGGGATGCCCGAAAATCTTCTACAGACACAAATATATGGTCATAGTACGGTCATACGGATAATGCATACCTATCTTTCCTGCCCGGGATCTGGGCAATATTTGTGCACATGGTCCCTTGTTTGAATCAAGGATATCACATGAAGAAGCGGGGATTTTGAAGTAAGAACCACATGCCTTTTTCGAATTCGCCAGGGTGAGCTCGTCATGGTCAAAGGGAACAAGTTCTCTTGGCTGAACAGGACGATAAGTTTGCTTGTTGTCTGGTTCCGGCGATCGTTTTTGCAGTACTAGTTCTTGTAGAGCTGTCGATTTTCCTCTGTCTATGCCATCGGTCTGGGTACGCTTTGCACTAACTTTGGCATGAAGGTCGTTCCACACGACATGTCTCTTTGGAGGCATTATTATGTCAGCTTAAACTATAAATTCACTGGGGGTCTACTTTCCTGTATGTAGGACAGCGATGGCATGTTTTTAGGAAGCAGTCTTTTCACAGTCTTTCCGTTTGCGTCTGGAATTGTTATTCAATTTTTTTATTTTATGCGTTATTTTAAAATTTTTTTACATTTCGCGGTTCTTCCTATGAATAACTAAGGTTTTTTTAGGTACGCGGTTCCGATAGAGAGAACTGACACCTACGCCACCCTGGGGCTACTATTCTGACCACTCATCTGGGGCTGCATTTAACAAACTGGCACAGGTTGTCTAATGTCTTCTTTGGCAGGTTGAGGAAAGGTATGGAATACCCTTGTCGAATTACCTCTGAAACCCATCGGAAATGTTTTCCCGAAGATACCCTTTTACTTTTGTATTCGAGTTTATCTCCAAGCTCTCAACATAAACAAAATCAACATTAACAAAATCCCCATCATTCACAGAATCCCCGACATTACAGTTTGTCTTTTACAAAATTATCTTTCTCACACTCACTGAAGGAGTGGCTGCTGTTGGACGACTGCTCCTGGCTGCACGGCGTTGAAAGTGACTCTCTCGCGAAATGCCCTGGCCAAAGGCAACGAAAACATGTAGCTGGGCTCGTATTACGCGTCACGCTGGGCTTTCTCGCTGAAAAACCATGTGTTGACAGATAGAAAGCCTTCTCGAAAGCTATGCTTCTGCTCATATGGAGCACTCGTTCCCCAGTACTGGCGTTTACCCTTAGTCGTGGACAAGACTTTCTTTTGCTTTTCGTCCCGCAGCTGCTTACTCTCCTTTACCACCTTCTTAATGCGTTTTTCATCGTTGGCATCTTTCTCGAGCGGTCCGGCTGTGTAACATTCCGCAGCATCCCATCCGTACTTCTCCGCTGGCAGAATGTGCTTATTACGCTCTGAGAGTAGCTCCTTACCTTCTTTTAAAGCTTTGCATTGTGTCTCCTCATCGGCCGCCGCCAGGGGAGCATCGATGTTTCCTGATACCTTCTTGTTCAGCTCGTACTAGTTCTTGTTGCCAACATACTTGAACGACGGCTCCGGTATATGCACAACAGGATTGCTTAAAACCGGCTCCTTTCAAAAAGTCCAATGTAATATATCGATTCAGTCTCGAAAAATATAACCGCACAGGACAAAGGCTAAAGGTCAGGCTAACAAGCAAAACAAGAAACTGCTCGACCTTCCCCCTGCCTAGATTCCCCCAACAGAAAATAACACTTACTAACCAATGAAACATTTCCAATTGGCATGGTGATGGTCACTGTGTCACTTTCGTTTCTTCCTGCTGTTTGGCTGTCGCTCCAGCAATAGGAGTTGTCGCAACAGTTACATTTAGTCTACAACTGCAACATATTCCTGAGAAAGAGAAACCCAATATGTAATGCAGCTTGAATTTTAGTATTGAAGTTAACGAGTCACAAATAGATATAAATATAGCCAACAACTTCTCTGAAATATTGTGTATTGGAATTTTATATGTTTCTGTCGTGAAAGACTGAAAATAATAATAATAAGAAATATAATTGTTATATAATTGTGGTATTTTATACTTACATGGACCTGCACGGATAAATATTGCTGTACGACGCAATATTGTCTTCGACAATGTTTTGTTGATCCCACGGTCTGCCTTACAAGTTGATGTTCCACGCTGATGCTCATGAGAAGCTATATCATCTGGAACTCGGCGGCGTTGGGAGCTTCTACGCCATCCAATTCCCTATGGAGATTGATGAGACAGGCAGATTGTCATTCTCTCTAGATCAGGCGGAGAACTAAAATTGAGGCCCGTGCCAGAATCAAATTGGTCTCAGAATCAATATCTTTGATTTCCATAGCCCTGATATGTGCTGAAACATCTTTAGCACATCATGTGAGTGCAACCATTGTTTTGCCTTCAACTGCGCCTCTACTCCGCTTGTTGGTGGCACAGCAGCCACCAGCAAGTCTCTGGAACGAACAATGTCAGTGCTGACAGCTGTGTCGTGACAACGCAGAAAATGGTAAACAAGCATATAAAAGTTAAAATTAAATATCACTATTTAAATATTGTGACGAAATAGGCACTACACGCTTGAATATGAACAGTTTTTTTTGTAATGTTATATAATAAGAGCTTCTATTAAACCTCAATATTGAAGACGTTCGACATGTTTACAGTTCGAATGTCCATCTCACTCACACTGTCCTCCTTTAACTTATTAACTATTAAAAATATAAATATAAATATTATCTGCAACTGTCACATATCCCCTCCTTCTCTTTGAATAAAACCGTAGGATTCATTTTCAGCCTAAAATATGAGCAATGTGTTCATATGAGAAAAGTTCGCGTAATGTGATTCTTGTGTTGCGAGAATTTATAGGGTTGCCCGTCAGGGCCATTGGTCAGCGCATGCACTAAAAATCCACTTTTGGCACTTTCCAGTGAACTTGTTTACAATTCAGAGAATTTACAATCTAAATACATTTATGTAAAGTGTGTTTTTTATTTTGTCAATTTCAGGTGTATTACCTGGTGAGATTTAGCCTAAGGTAATTACCAAATGTTTTTGGAACAGAGAGGTGGAATTAGAACTTGCATTGATAAGTTGTGAAACAGTTTTTAATTTTCCGGAAATAAATACAGGCAAGAGAAACTTGTAACAAGACTATCGTCATACACATATAACATATACAACATAAATGTATACCATTACCCAACTCCGAGTTCACTGTTAATAGGAATGCTGATAACTGTTTTCCGCCACCACGGCCTTGAGTTTGGTTCCCAAGCCCATTGAAAAGAGGTGTAATAGGCTGGGATGGGTAGGATCATCCCAGCAAAGCGGAAATGTACTTTTCACCAGATCAGAGACGATAAACTCCCACGATGACTGAGAAAGCACCTGCATTAGATTGCCAATGAGCCTCAACACTGTTGATTTGCCGCTTGTCGTTCGTTGGGATTGCACATGAACCTGAAGTATAAAAATATAATAATATAATATAGATAAAGTATAAAATTATATTGATTCAAGTTTGGGATTCTGAAAAGTTAAAATATGACATCATGCATGATGCATGCAGAGTGGTTTCTGGAAGGCTGGGCGGTGGTGCAAAAAGCGGATAATGTGATGAAAAATGTAAATCTAGTATTACACAGCATGCACCAGTTCACCCACCTGTGCATGCTAGAATTTTTTGGTAGTGGAATAATGCAATGCCACAACTCAAGAAGTTTATTAGCGGCACAAAGTTGGTCTTGAAGAACAGCTTGGTCTTCCTGATGAAAATATCCCAATGAAGGGGGATAACCATAAATATTTCATTGTTCCCATTGAAAAAAATGGCGCTGAGCTTTATCAGCTACAGCAGCAAGTACACTCTTCAAGAATGAAACCATCCATCTGTGTGTCCACTTTAGCGGAAGGATCACACCGTTGCTGTTCACCGAAAATATTTAGTTTGGAAAAATACCTTATGATGTTGCATAATTTATTAATTATTTAATTTAATTATTAAAAACGAGCCACTTGGTATTACTTTGGCTATTAGTAAAACCAGGAACAACGGAACACCGGAACGTGGAACACCGGAACAGCGGAACACCGGAGCGCGCAACACCGGAACAGCGCAACACGTAGATATTTGATCCTCAACCAAGTGAACGAATTACCAACGAAAAAAATATACGGGGGGTGTCCATAAAGTTTTAGCGCGTCAAAGACTTTGTTAAAAAAATGGCTTAGCTTTGATGCGACGTCGCATTGACAGGCATACTCAAGCGACTGTAACATATATTTTTATTTGCGTGAGCAATTCTGACCGCGCAAGGAGACTCACTGACATTCCGTGCCCTTTGACCGAGTCTTTCACACAAGCAATACAAGATGATTTGTCTACTAGAACGGAGCCTTAAATAATTGCCACCGGTCGCGGTTAGAAAATGCTGCAATTTCCCAGTATTTACTATGGTTATATATGGCATGATATATGAAATATACGAGATAATTATAACACCCTTGCGCACTGCGCGTTTGACTGGCTGTGCAGTGTAACGTCACCAGAACGGTTTGCTTTATCATATGACAAACTACAAAGGAGAAATAAAAGCCTGCAAGCAATGTTTCCCGTTTCACGACAGGTTTACAAAGGTAGCTTACTTGGGTGGCGCCAACGCCGTGAAATCTGGCGCTAGAACTAACAATTCGTCACAACACTATACTGATATTGCACAATCGCCTAGCTCCAAAATTCCAAAATCGCTTTTCATGGTTCCAAAATTCCAATGGTTTTTTGTCACTATGGACCTAAACTTAATGTCCGGGTATATTAATAATCTAAAATAGCGGCGAGTATAACTGAAACTACGCAGACTTGGAAATGAATTTGATGTCTATGCGCCTTAATATAGCATTGAAATAAATAAATTATTGTGAAATTAAATAAATTATTGTGAAATTAAATAAATTATTGTGCGACGTCGCATCAAAGCTAAGCCATTTTCTTAACAAACAAAGTCTTTGCCTTCGACGCGCTAAAACTTTTTGGACACCCCTCGTATATTTTTTTCGTTGGTAATTCGTTCACTTGGTTGAGGATCAAATATCTACGTGTTCTGCGCTCCGGTGTTCCGCTGTTCCTGGTTTTACTAATAACCTATTACTTTCGCCAGGCATTCGCTATAAGGTGGGAACGTAAAAATTTAAAAACAATTTTTCCGTTTTTTCCAGTGCGTATGGAGACATATTTGTCTCGGTCTCATAAATATATTTCCATTTTATGCACTGAGAACAACAATCCTATGATTTTTTTCTGGTTTGTTTTTTGCTGATCCAAATCTTACCTGAACGTGTTCGTTCAAGTTGTACACAGCATTGTCAAAATCATTGACCTCTTGCGATGTTTCATTTTCTTCCTCATAAAACTGGTTGTCCTCGTCCACTTTTGTTAGGTTAGGTTGGCGGCCGATTACTAAACTTTCTATTAAGTCTCTCCTGGTATTGCTTGCAGCAAAGTCCTTCACAAGGGTCATGTTGTCTGTGACTAGCTGCTCATCATTTATGCCCTGCCAGAACACTCCTCCATTTCCTAAATGTGCGGTTTATGGTGTCGCCGGTGTCATTTTCTTCTGAAACACGGAATTGTTAGCAGGAATTTTTATAACTTATACCTTAGGCCTGGTTCATACGTCGCATTTAACCTCAGAAGAAGTTAATAGCGAATTAACTTACTTCGTCGATTATTCGACGCAAACTGAGTTCGTTTCATAAGACGAATTTAATTGAGATCTGGGACGAAACATTGGTCTATTTGGTCAGTGGTTACACCATGAAAAATTGAAAAATCAAAATGGCACCAATACCCCAAAGGTCTCGAATGATTGTAACCGTGCTATGGATGAAAGTTAAGAGAGAGAGGCTCAAGAGGGCGAAGATTCAGCAATCGGGGCGTGAACACACTGCTTTCTTCCACAGAGTACATGCATTTTTTGTCGGGTTAATGCATTGACAGCAGATAGACATCTTTTGTATCGAAATTAACGTCGCCACAAAACAACACATGTGCCTCAAGTCGCACTGCGCATGCCAAGTAGTACAAAAGTTAGATCTTGGGCTCAAGAATATATTATAATATGATTATAATTATTTATGCATTCCATGCGACTGTTCGAGGTCGTCTGAAACCAAGACGCAAAGTAGACGTTTTATCTGTCTCGGTCAGAAGAATACTACGTCTTAGACAAATTTAATTCGTCAGACGAATTTAATTCGTTTCATACGACGCACTACAGTCGCATTTATTTCGTTCAATTAACTTTGTCTGAATTAAATTCGACGATAATGCGGCATATGAACAAGGCCTTACAATGACATGTCTGGATCAGTTGTAATCATTGAACTCTATAAGAACTAGAATGCTACCTCCGACCGGATTTTTGATGCCGGAAGCGGAAGATCGTTCCAGTTCGTTTTCACGCACGTCGCACGGGAGATTTGGCGACGCGGCCGGAGTGAAAATGCTTGAAAAAACCGATGAAGAAACAGAAATAAAGCCTGTTGGTTTTTGACATGTCGAACAGGTTTACATTAGATTGTTGAAAGGAATAACAGTGTTAACTTGCATATCATGTATTTTTAGTTATTTGAAGAAAAAACTATGCAGTAAGTAGATCTTTTTGTCAGAAACCGGGGCCGTAGTAGTAGTTGTTCTTCAGTTTTTCGCTTGAAAATATCCTTGTAGTTGGCTTATATTACTGTAAAACAAACACGGAATGAAATGAACGGAATGAAAGGAATCAATGCTGATGCAAGTTGCGAAAATCAAACTTGCTGCAAGTTGTTATTTCCAGGCTTGCAGCAAGTTGACAAAACGTGGTGTAACATCGGCCCGACGACCCAATTTGCATGTAAAAGGAGTGATCACAAAATGAAAATTCCGCGCAGGCATTTCACTCACATTTGCCTTTGGGATTTAGGCATAGAGCAAAATTATAGTCAAATCTATTATCATCAAAATGGTCTAAATACAACTTTTTAATATACCTATATTTTTTGCTTTGTTTACTTTACTGATTCAATCAAAATGCAAAGATTCGCCTCGGTCAGTCCTTATAAGGTAAGGACGTCCTAATATGGAAATGAATTACATATCTTTAAATCTTGGAGGTAAATACAAATGTATTTATGTTTTGTGCCTGCACATGGTACAAAGTGGAGATAGCAGAGGACGATGAAAGTGACAGTGGAAGACTTTTAAAAGGAACATGAAGCAAAACAGAAATTTTGTCAAGTCTTGTAATAGTTGTAATGTTCAGTTTGAATCAAGTGCGACTTTTATAAGGCATTGTAGCTACTGCCAACGCACAAAGACACAAGATGCTCGCTGCACCAAATGTATACCTTTTATGAGTTTTGATGAAAGTTGCGTGGATGATTGTACAGAAGAACCATCAGAGCCTATACCAATATTAATTGTAATATTCGTTCATTTCAACCACAAGTGCTTCAACCAGCCTCAGCATTGGAAGACATGTCAGACGACACTTGTGAGACCTTGGACGATATCTTGGTCCTTGGACGACAATATGGACTCGATATACAGTATTGCGAGCTGGAGTTTTTTCAATTCCCGATGAGAAATTTTTCTTGTTCTACTGATGAGACCAAAGGTAACTAAAACCTTGTGATGATAATTTTGCTACAAAAATGCAGTATATCTTTCAAATTACTTCGATATATTATCGTTACATAATTTGACAAGCTTGATACAGGTTGTTAACAAGTTGCAGCAAGTCAGGTAGCAGAGTTAAAGCAAATTGCATAAACGTGCACGCCAACCTTTGTTGATTAAGGCCGTATCATCGGCCGTATTTGACCCTAAAAGTCGTCTAGCTCCTAAAATGATTAATATAATAATTCGTATTATAAACCTCAGGGCAAAACGTAAAAGTTTCAAGGGATATAGATTTTGATACGCTGAAAACTATTCTACCATAATATTATAACCGTCACCTCATTTCTGTCTTCATTCGCCCTGATGAAGGGCTTTCGCTCGAAATGCCAGCTACTATATAGTTATACTTTTGGGTTATAAAATAAAATTGCCGTAATTATACTAATCAGTGATTAAATTAAAATCGCGGTACCCTGCATGGTCCTGGAGGTTTTACGCGGCTAGGTCTTAAAAGAGAGTACAACTGCGGAGTCCCGTACGGTACGAGTCATAGTGAGTTCAATAAATAATTTGTCCAACTAAAACAATCCTTTTCAGGCTTGACCCAACTTCCCCGGCCGCCGAGAGCTCAATAGTAATTAGACGCCAAAATTTTGACCAACTAATTTCTTTCTAAGTCACAGGCTAATCATGACTTCTTGTGGATGATGCTAGACAATTTGGAGTTAACCACCACCTGGAAACCGTTCTATAGTACAAACTGGAATGTGACGATTACGTAACAATGGTAGTCATATCAAGAAAGATTGATATCTTCTATTATGAAAATAATATTTACGAGAACAAGTGTTCCTGCTTTATTTTTCACGAACTTCAAGAAGACATACTACCTTACTTCCCACTGTAAACTAAAGTTCCATGCTTTTGCATTTGACATAAAAAGTATAATTAAAACGAATAATCATTTTTTTATTAAAGACACGTTAGCCATCGTCAGTAGTAACATTATAAAATAATATAAGATCAATTTCTTTGTTCATAGTTTATAAGATTTATGTTCTAGTCTGACTGGAAATTGTAATAAACTTATAAACAAACATATTGTTTTAACTGAATAGATGAGAAAATATCTGATAAAATAAATAGATTTTTGAAGATTATTTATATTTTGTACGTGTAACGAATTGCCCATGCGGAAAATATTTGAGATTGACATGCGGGGTGATAATAAATTACACCTTGCAACAAGTTTGTGGTTGGCAACTTGCATCAAGTTTGTGGTTCGCAACTTGCAACTTCTGATATTTACTTGAGGATCGCAAGTTGCAACAGGTCTGCAGCAGACTTGTTGCAACTTGCACGTTTTTGGCTGTGTAACTGCTCAGCAGCCGGATTGACAAGTCCCAGGTGCTTGTCCCATTCTCTGTCACGTCCAATAGATTGGAATATAGTGCGCATTTTTCCTATATACGAATCCACTGTACTATAACGCTAGGCATACAGGGCAACCACACGGATGCTGTAGACTTCACTACTGAGTTGTTGCAGACTGTTACCGTAAGACATGTTAAGATTCCTTTATTGAATTATTGTACGGTTCTATAAATTTATAATTAAACTAAATAAATATTTTACCTATTTAAAATATACATAACACTAATAGAATTGTACCTTAATCGGTAATCCTATTGCAACTGTAGATAGAGTTGAATTGTCTAAGGAAAATGCTGTTAGAAGTATTGCCACATTTTACTTTAGTGGTGTCATGGAGAAATGGAAGTACCAAAGTGCTAGGTTGGTACTTTCCATGACATCAGGCAAACGAGGTGGTAGAACTGCAATATCAGTCCTTCACGAGTGTAATGTACCCAAAATATTGACTTATAACAACAGAGGCATTGATGCAATTAGTGATTTTGCTAATGATACTGAGGATTTCAGTGTTTGGTTGGAGAAAATGAAAAGCGAACTTTTGCATCACTGCTTCAGCATGGAGGTGGATGTAACTCAGATATTTTCTTGCAACCTCAATGATGAAGAACGCAATGCCATTGATGATGACTTTGATATTTGGCTGGATACTGTGTATGGTGATGCAAGCTCATCCAGAATGGGTGTGAAACCTAGACCTAGAACCATTTCGCACTTAAATGCATGACGTAGAAGGAAGGTGGCATACTCAAGATTGCAGCACTTTTTTTTCAAAGAAGTAGGCCCCTTTGCACGCGGGAGATTCTGAAACGTGATTTTTTGGCTGACGCAGGGGCAAGGCCTTCACTGTCGGATTTCAAGCCGTCTTGGAAGGGTATGTTTGAGCAAGAGTCGGCTGTAGACACAGGTGTACCTGAGTCCATTGTGCCTATGCAATGGGAAACTATTGAACCAGTAATGGCAGACGAGTAGAATGAAACCATCAATGAAATGAAAGATGGTCCAGACGGTATGGCATTAAGTCAGTTTAAGCTACTTCCACGTGAAGAGCTAAGAGTGCAGTACAACTTGTGGCTAACGGCTGGGTATATTCCAAGCAGGTGCTGCACTGGAGTAACTGTGCTGATCCCAAAGGATCTTTCTGACATGGCCCCGTTGAAACATCGCCCAACTATGGCAAATTTTGCTGTAAAGTGCTTCCACAAGTTAATGGCAGCCAGAATGGGAAAACAGTTACCCTTTAACAAGTGCCAAAAGGCATTTCATTCAGGAGAAAAGCTAGGAGAAAACGTGTTTCTCTTGACTGCAATAATTAGGTATCATACGGAGAACAAGGTGCCACTGAATGTTGTCTTCCTTGATATCAGGGAGGCATTTGGCCCGTGTTGCACGATTCAATTTTGATAGCAGCGTGTAGGATGGAAAACCCCATTTCTAAAATATCTGGGTGAGTTCTACCCACGGGTATGACAAGTATCAGGAGATTAACGGTGAGCTAAGTGAGCCCTTTGTGGTAAAAAGAGGAGTAAGACAGGGTGATCCTATGTCAGGGCATCTATTCAATGCTGTCATTTGAACTCTCTTTGTCCCAGAGCTATTCTCATCTCTGGATCAAGTGTGCATTTAAATCATTTGTCATTTGCAGATGTCATGCAGGTTTGATTACTCTAACTCTTGTTGGAGCTCAAAGTCAAGTTGATGCCCTTGCTAAGAGCAGGTTAACCATCAGTGCGGGTTGCAATGGGAAATCTGTGTCACTTTACATTCAGGTTGATGGACATCAGAAAAAATGAGTAGTTAGTCCAAATGCACAATTGCATGTTGGGGCTGAGATAACCCTGCTATGAGTGTTAGTAAGGTTTATGAGTATTTAGGAGTGCACTTTTCAGCTAAGGGTGCACAACCTATACTGAAGGGTAAGAAATTTGGGCAATGTCAGTTAGGCTCCCTTGAAGCCCCAGAAAAAGAATGTATATCTTGCGGCAAGATATTATTCCAGCAATGCACCATCACCTGGTTTTAGCGAACCCAGCGAATAAGCTTCTACATTTTATCGATTAAAATCTGAGGTGCAGTTAAAAGTTGGCTAAAACTCCCGAATGATACCACCAACTACTTTATACATGCACCCGTCTGTGATAGCAGCCCTGGGGGGTTGGTTGGTTGGTGTTAAAAAATACCATCACCCATCTGATTAAGGAGAGGGTAGAGAATATATTTAGTTCCGAGTACCTGCTATTGCCGCCATTGCTGGGACTTCATATGTGACAAACCTGCTGCATAAACACTCTATCCCACACAAGCTTGCTAGGGTGCCGGTATGAGATGGGAAAGGTTTTCGGAGGGCATTAGCTAAGGCAATGCATGACACAGTTCATGGTTGCGGGCTTAAAAGCTGTAGCAATAGCTCAAATTGTTAAAGATGGGTCGAGCATCCTAACCGTTTGATGAGTGGTGCCAATTACATCGGTGGCGTCCAAATTATTAGAGGGAATTTGGTGCAAACGCTAGTCCGTATGGCTTGTGGTCGTCCTAACCGTAGTCCCTTGTGCAATGCCTGTAAGAGTGTTGCAACCCAGGGCCACATTTTGCAAGTATGTCCAACAACGTATGGATCTCGGATCGATAGACATAAGTACCAGTTTGTTGATAACTGTAACTGCATTGGTAAAAAGTGGGTGGGCGGTTCACTTGGAACCAACAATCCCCACGCCTGCCGTCTCAGACGTCTGGACATCGTTGCTTGGAAAGAATCTGGAATATGTTATGTGATTGATGCCACTATTGTGGCCAAGAATGCAGACTTAAAGGTGGCAAATGGTCGCCAGGTCGAGTACTAGGATATGCAGCATTTTTGTGACAGGGTTGCACGAGTTAATGGAGCCGCATGTGTGTCCTTCTCTTCGATCACCTTTAATTAGAGGGGCACACTTGCACCTCCATCTTTTAGTACTTTGAACTATGGCCTAACGATCCCTAAGTTACGACAGAGATAACTCAGTGTTTTGTATTCTAACCAAGTCTACCCACCAGGTTACCAACCCTGCTTCACTCACTCCTCTTATCTTTGTGGGAAACCCAATTGAACTGAAACTACGAATGATTCGATTGGAAGGTAGTAATGCAACATCCTCCCAGTTGTTTGCATTTTGCTGATGTAGTGCAAATACTGCAGTGACACTGTGGACTTTAGCAGCCCTTCTTGATGGCTGATGACATGGACAGTGGTGCTTACGTAGCCCCCTGCTATTGGCAGCATTCCAGCAAGATGTAAAATTAAAACTTTAACTGTGATTTTCTCAAAAAGCCTTACGAACATTCTTTCAATAAAATAGAATGCACTTAACGTGTTAATAAGGAGGAACGTCTGCATAAAAACACAAATTGTCGAGGTAATTGCAGATACGTCAATCACATTACAACCTCCTGGAACTGTGGTACCTCTTCTCGATGGCGGCTTAACATTGACAGCCGTGCTTATGCAGCACTCTTCTATGTGCGCTGCCACTTGGCTTTCCAGGAGGATGTAAAATGAAAACTTCACTTGCAGTTTTCTCAAAAATTCGTAGAAACATTCGTTTAATTAATGGACAATGTATTTAATGTGTTAATAGACAGAAACGTCTGCATTAAAACGCAAATAATTCTTGTTTGTTGTTTTATTCAGGATGTCAAGGCCTCCTCAGTGGTATGAAATCAAACAAGGAACATTTTAGTAAATAAAATTTCTAATATTTTTATCAAGCACTCTACATTCAAGTATTTTAATTTGTATTTTTAATTAATGTTGTTAAGATTTGTACTACATTACAGGACATACATTGATAGGAGTGAAATATCACTGAAGTATTCATTCCTGTATTTTAAATATGCTTTAATAATAATAATAATAATAATAATAATAATAATAATAATAATAATAATAATAATAATAATAATAATAAAATAGTAGGAATTTAATAATAGCGTCAAACAAATTATCGATATACAGATAATGAACAGAAAACGTTTTGTATGTTATGCAGCAAATTTGCTATTAATTATTTTTTTCTTTATTTTAAAGGTGTTTACCGATGCTCAATACAAAGAGGAATCCCTATGCTTATTGCCGTGTTGCTAAGTTGGTAAGTAAATAAACGAAATACAAATAAGAATAAAACAGACAGGTTTGCAAAATGACAAGCATGGCAACGGTCATCAGATGAACAGTTGCGTTTATCTACTTCCGTGGAGCAAACAATAATGCCACGTACAACATGGAATACTAATAATTCTTGTTCAACAAATCCTGCGACTGGTATGCAAGACCACATGTCGCCAGTTCAGAACGGGGTGGGACAATCCAGGCTAACATGACAAAAAAACGAAATAGCAACTCAGTTGTCCTGTCTTAGGAAAACAAGGCCACCATACTCGAACACCTAGAACCACTGCAGGAGGGTTAACAACAAAGACGAAGAAAAGCGAGCATTGAAACCAATTCATGTGGCTGTATGCCGCTGAGCCGAAATCGCAGTTTTGTCGTCTCGTCAAGTGTCAACCACGAGGATCAACTACGAAGGACAGCCAAATTATTTAGAAAGGGTATAAACTGTTATTATTGATTTCTCATTGAGATTATTATTTGTTATTTATGATATGTTATATGTATGTATGTATGTTTGTAGATAATTGCACAAATTAAAGCTATCCAAAACATGGTCGCGACCCTTTATCATATCGTTCGTGTGACTCAATCATTATTTCTACTGACGAGCCAGGACAAGTTATTCGGAGGCGGTAGAGTTTCTGAGAACACGCTTCCTGTTCGAGAATAAAATCCTAAAAGGTTGCTCCCTGGTCAGTGGGGCCATGTTTATAATGGCCACACATACACCTTAAACGCAATATACAATACTCAACACATAACACTCAACAATAATACTTAATAAGGCACAGTATGTATACAATGCAAACAAAGAAAAATGTGTGCTTTAAAAATTAAAACAAAAGCGAAATAATGCTTCGGAAGCAGGTATAGACAATATCATACACTTACATTTAAAGACGTAAGCCAAGCGTTGGAAAGTAAAATAAAGAAAATGTGCCGTACAGAATACGTACAGAATTGCAGACGCGCACCTTTCTAACAGTCACTCGTTCACATCTGTCAAAACGACCTTTCTCGCATGCCACTCTTGCACATGTGCACGAATGACATATGGCAAGAAAATACCTTCAGGTTTTTCTCATTGATGCTGCAACCGTTTTCCTCGAAATGTTGCAGAATGATGTGAGAAGCCCAGAGAATATTTGTGCGAAGTTTTCAAGCTTGTAGCTCAAACATCAATCACACAAGTGGTATTTTCATTTTTGCGTTCAAGCTCCAATAATTTTGCAAATGTCTCCTCGTCAATTACTTTTCATTGAAGGGCCACACTTGTGCCTCCATCTTTTACTACTTTAAAGTATGATTTTGTTAATGTTACCAGTGAAAGGTGAAGTATGTACTATCACAGATTCTCTTTCTATACATTATAGGATAATTATGCTATCCGCCATGCATTCAATGTAGTCAGCGGTCACACTTTACAGCTCGAAGGCAAGCGACCATCTCACAATCATAGTGACAATCAACAATGTGAATTTCCAAAGCTCAATATTGACGAACTCGCTCAGAACTTGGTTTAAACAAATTGGTCTCAGGCCTCAACTCGATGAAGCCCATCCTTTCTCAACTTACAGTTGCTACCGATCAGAGAGACGAGGATGCCTGCTGTCCAAGAAAGAGGCATAAGATCTCCTATGATCAACCTTTGCCTTCAATCGACGTAACTGCCCAGACAACGAGGGGGCAGTTTTCGACCCACTGATTGCTCTTGAGGACAGTACTCAAGCAGATGAAGCAGCAGACCTTCTCTTGCTGTCAGTTTTTGATGAATCTGTAGGCCTATGGCGCTAAAATTGGCGATAAACGATGCTTCTAGCAAGAAACGCTTTGATGATAAAATTAAAGAATTTGAGTCGAAATGTTTATACCCTGAAAACTCTCAATTATATACAGAAAAGCTGTGAAGCTAAATGGAATAAAAAATGCACAAAAATTTGGAGTGGCTCAAGCACATCTTGGAATTAAAGTGAAACTGAATCAGAAGATATCGATTATCAGGATCCTTATAGAATCCTAATCCTATAAGATCCTGCAAGATCCTACAGGATCTTATGGCACATTTTACCGTGGCATTCATGCGACAGTTAAACTGCAATCTTTAACAACTTTCAACCACTTTACACAAGCAATCCTTTCGGGAATATAACCATATTTACTATTTTGTGGGAATGGTCCCATTGTTCAACAGCTAAATATGTAAATGTTGCCAACAACCCATTACAAAGATACCAAAATAATGACACATGGACTACACACCGCTTTTATCACTACGCACCAAATATGTGACATTATGCGCATGCCAAATTTCAAAAAATAAATTTTTATCCCCACATTCATTCTATATATCAATTATGCACATTATACCGAATCTCACAAAAAAAGTACTCCGCTTTGATTCGTATATACATAATAACTTCCATACCATATTTATGCTAGTAAAATGGAATAACCTTCATTAGATAGAGGGAAGATTAACTTTTTTTGGATTTTGGTATGTTATAATTATATTTCACTCAATAAATCATGGAGATATTATTGTTCAAAGTTGGTAGCTTATTCCTATATGCGCCGTGGCGGTGCAAGGGTGTGTGGCGCCTAAAGGCAAGAGCGACTTCGGCACCCCCTTCCCCATGTACGTTGCTACGTGATGTATACATGATGAAATTGAATAAATATATTATGTATACATCATATATGCATTGTCGTAAACGATGTTTATGTGACGAAATTGCATAAATCATTTCCGCGCGCGTCTAACGGCGTCCCCAATCTTCGCGTCTGGGGGCAGTTGCCCCCCCCCCTGCCCTCAAGAAACGCAGTATCAAAGTTTGTTCAAGCATTTCGCATCTCAAAGGTGTATCATGTAAAATTTGTTTTTCGTGTGAGTTTGTATGGCTGCTATTTTTATCACCATGCACCTTCACAGCCCACTTTTATTATTACTTGTTTATATTCCCACTATGTATAAAATATCTGCTACAAAATACTAGAAATGTCCATTATAACAATCTCTTTTTGATAATGTTTATGTATTATTGGTTATCATTTAACAGTTTTAAGCTGCGCTCTTATATTTATTCTAAGATTAAGTTTCACTTTTCTAAACCGCCTGAAAGTCACGACCAACTTTTCAGAATTTTGGCCGTGGGTATGTCGTATGCGGGATGCTTACTCCCTCCCACTGGTCATTTTTTTCAAATCAAATTCAAGCAAAACAAGTGTAAAAATAATTCATAAGAAATAATTTTTGTAAAACAGTGTGCAGTTATGGGGGAACAAGAGCAGCAAACATGCTATGATGGTATCTAATGGATGTGGCGTACACTATTACGCTTTGATTTGATTAAAAATATTATCAAATAATTGACAGGTACAGTCTGTCTGTAATGTCAGTTGGAGTTTGCTTTGAGTTAAAAAATAACATTTGAAGAGCATCTTGTACATGAAACTTGAGAACTTACATGGTTTGAACGCATAATATATCGCGGAAAAAACAAGGAGGGACGAGGAAGACCTTTCACGTATGTCGCCTAGCAATCGCTCGCACTCACAGGCTACTGTTGCCACCGCGAGCTCGAGGTGACCAACTGGTATTTTTTGTTTTACGTATGCCGGGGGCTCCGTGCCTCTGGGGGCCCCACGCTTTTTCTGTAAACAAAAATGTAGTTTAACAATTACTACTTATTGGATCTTAATTTTGCTGTTACAAGCATGTCAATGTCATAAAATAAACTTGTTATCATGGGGCTTTATTTCCTTTTCTTGTAGATGCTATAGCTTCGCGTATTGCTGATAAACAGTGCACGAAAACGTTTTGTATAAAAGAAACATTTAATTGTATGTAGGGGATATTTGATATGTTCTCTTTTGAAATTGATGTTCAATTTTCCTCTGGGGGCACCATTTACAACGCCATCTGTCTGACGAGACCAGTGGGGAACGTTAGGGTACATAGTGGGTGTACAGGGACCCTGCGTTGATGGAATGCCGGGGGCCTCGCACTTCGGTAATCCGGCCCTGATATGTACACTTGGCCAGCTGGTGTGTAGAGACATTTAGACTTATTATTCAAGAAAGCATGCAAGACTGGATAACAAGTTCACAAACATGCCTGTTTGTGTGAATTATTATTGCGAATTATCATTGCATACAAATTTGATACAAGGCATTTTGTTTTGCCTGAATAAAAAGGCTTTGTCTACATTTCTAACTGTAATATTTGCAAAATTCTACAAAATAGAAAAAACTTTAACATTGCTCTGTTTAGCAATATAGTGGTTATTAGGTGAAAACTGCAATTAAATGTAGAATATTCCGGCTTTACTCAACAATTACATCTATAGCACTCGCAGATGGCCTACACCCGCATCCCCGGAAACGACTGCACAATAGCCCTGTAAAACTACGGTTTACTATATCTATGGATGTACCCTATTTTGTACCACACACTCTCTCCTCCGCAGAGGCGGTATTCGTATTCTGAGTTAGGCGCTAAAGCCTCTGCCAGATTTGTGCTCAAATACGGCGCCCGACCGGGGGGTGCAATCTGGTTGGCCACCCGCGACTCTCAAAACAAGATGGCATACTGCAATGTTATGCGATACGTAATACGTGTATTTGCGAATACGACTTCTGAGTGCTCAGCAAAGGTTGATTGTATCAACATCATGATTGCTCGAAGACTCGATTTGTTCGTCAGACTCTTCCATCGCAGTGAAATAACGTTAAAATGTAAAAATCACGGCGGCAAAAGAATGATATTGGTCACACATACCATCGTGCCAAAAATCAGACCAAGAAACAAAAGGATGGTTTTGATATCCTGCGGATTACACGAAATCGCCAACTTGGTACAGATATCGACACAAATCTGGCAGAGGCTTTCTCTAGCTAATTTTCTCTCTCCTCCTCCTCACGTCGCCCACGCTACAAATCCTAGCTACTTTCTCCATGCGTCGTCCTCCAGCGCCCAACCCAGAATACGAATACGAAAGCCTCTGCAGAGGAGAGAGTACCACACATACCTAAAAATCCCTATGCTTCAATATTCTTATTAATTTGCTGTATATTAACACATTTACCACTCTATATAGTTACTGGCAATGCAAACTTCAGGATGGGGCAAACGTATTCTACACTGCTTGGGTTCACCCAACCACAGACAGCTATACCCATCATAGGGAACGGCCAAAATAATGCCAAGGGGTTCACATCTAGACTCCTGTGTATTTCCCAAAGCCTGTCTATGCTAAAATGGCTGATACGATGCTCACTGGTGATGAAGTTGAAGAAATAAATACATTCAAAGATGGCCTTTGTGAGTTTTTACTTTTATCGTAATATAAATGTAAATTTTTATTGTCAGCCTCATGCTATTGTGTTGTGTGCATAAACGCACTGAGGTATATATAAAGAAAGTATGTGAAACAAAACCACACAGTTGACACATGGTTTAAGAGTGCTCAATGCAGCAAGTGGGGCAACCCACACCGCAGTGTGTGTGGAATCATATATTCAAATCTTGATACTTAAACCACATTAGCTCATTTTCCAAGAAAAAGACCAAACATGCCTGCCACTGAACTCAGCAACCATATTTGGTCACTAAAATAACTAAACACAGGCTATTCAATTAAGTTTGAAATCCTTGAAAAATGCCAAGCCTATTCAAACAAGACAAAAAAGTGCAATTTGTGCTTACACGAGAAATTTGTCATCATTTGCAACCCAGAACTAAGCTCACTGAATAAGAGAAATGAACTAATTTCAACATGTAGACATCAGAAAAAAGTTTTTACCATGTAATAAGTGAACCTCGCTACTTGTTACATGAACCATGAACAAAACACTCGAAAGAAACAATGTGACGTCACACACACACACGATCCTCATATATACCTCCACAATAGCTGTAAATAATACTTTCACCTAACGAGTGTGGAAAGCACACATGCTTGCCATACGTAACAAATTTGTAGTGCAATAAGATCTTTATGAAGTAACTTGTGTTCATCTTATCTTACGTTATGCTCTTGCCACGCATTGAGCACTCTACTCATACTATTTTGTACTCGATATTTTTTGTTACAACACTTTGTTATATATATGAAACTGCAACGACAATATACCATACCTAACATTAACCATCTCTTGTCAACCATATTTATGGTGGCATTCCTATCAAACCTATATTCCCATGGCGGAAAGACCTTCAATATTGAGACAGAAGACAAAGCACAACACACAAAATATAAACTGAGAGAGGGAGCAATGTAGGTGTTCCAACAGACACATGACAACTGGAAGCCAAACATGTGTGAGAAGTACCCCCATGACCCATTAATTGGAGGTATGTCATGAGTCATGTGTACACCACATGAACGACTTATCATTAGCACTATTGTAATAATATAATATAATAAAATAAATAATATAACTAAAATGATTGCTCTAATTAACAAGACACAAGCCAACCTTGGTTTCGTTATGCTGGGAACATAACCATATACCCCCCAAAATTATTTTATATTTTGGGCTTACATAATGAACATATCACTGCTTACCTAATGTAAATATACCATCCACTAGCTATGCTACTCTTTCAACTGATAACACAATAACAAAACTCATTTATAATTGTCTTTAATTTTAAAGGCAAAGAAGTGCCGATCGCCATATTGCACTTCTTTGATGAGGATAACCATGGTAAAGACACCCCCTATTAACCAACAGCAAAACATCAATAAGTATGCCAAATGATGAAGCCCAAGAAGACAGTACAAAAACCGAATTCCTGCCAGTAACAATTACAGTGTAATCACTTCATGCAGCCACATCTATAGTTAAGTCTTCCCGTGCACAATTATGTAAGTGCTGAAACACAAGTCTTATATAGCACGCTACAAGAATAATCAAACCAAAGTAGCCCAACATAACTTTAATGCTCAGTTATATAATTAACAAGATATCGGACTGCTACGAACAACTAAAGCTTTCCACGCACAACACTATGTGGCCCAAATTACCAATTGACATTTTAAAAACCATAAACTAAAGGCTGTACAGTACTGTAGGTGCCTATAATGTAATATACAATAAATAGGATATGTTACAGGGAACCATCTACATATGTTTATTACTGTACGTTAGATAGTGATTGTGTGGAGTGGATTCCTTCTTATGACATATCAGTAAAACCTGTTTAATACGGTAATGTTATTAATTAATATTAAGTGTTATTTTCTGATTGCTGAAGAGCAAAAATGTTTTCTTACACTATGCCGAAAGCCGGGTTGTCAATGGGGTGTGTGGGGGTGCTCGAATGATCTAGAACAAGCAGTGCTTATTTTATTGATCTTGTTGAGGCAAAAAGTACAACCATGCACAAGAAAACCTTGAATATCACCTGCCTCATCCCCAGTCGCAAGTGGCAAGTACTGAAGTAGCCAACTCTCCGACGTTAGCGTTTTGGTAGAAGACCTAAGGGCAAAATATCTTGCTTCAAAGAAGGCGTAAGATGGTGTTTCCCTAGTTCTCGATCTTTAAAATGTCTAACATATTTGTAAGGATTATCCTCGGTAAAACAGGCACATGTGGGCCGTGGCCACCGCGCGCGATGTATTGTTATTAATTATGTAAATCGATACTCACCGTCGATTTACAGATTACTGAATGATATCTCAAGTGCTTCTTCATCAGTATTACTAAAAATATCTTCGGTGACCGACATGGGCACTCTTTGGTCCATTTATTCCGCCATAATTACACAAAATAACAAGAATTACCAGATTTGCATAGTTTCGAGTAAATTTGCAAAGTTTTGAGCCACGATTTTGCAGGCTCTTACTTCTTCCTCTTTCTCCTTCCCATCATGCAACACAAGGAACTGCGAATATCCCTATATGCTCCTAGGGGTCCCTCGTAAGAGCCTGCGGTGGAGGCAGGAATATTACCAAAAGGAATTCGGTGACACCCAATTTTTTTTCATCAAACCTTTTCTTACCAAACGCGTGAAAAATAGAACAATTTTAAAAAATTCTATTGAGATAATTTCTTAATTTCTGTAAACGATGTTTTTGCACATTCCAAAAATTTGATATTACATATTTAAAAGTTTATGAAACAACACCTAATCTAAAAAAAATTAGGGGTCACCAAACTCGTTTCCACATAAATGCAATTAAACCGTAGTTTGTAGCCATGTTGAAACGTCATTGTTGCCATAGATAAGACTTGCATGCATAAGCATTTGATATATTTATTTACCCAGTACTATAAATTATAAGTTGGAAGCAATTTTACCCTTCTGCCTTGAAATTTTTGTGTTCAATTTTGAAATTGAAACCAACTGTATGTATTATTTCAAGAGTGTATTAAGCCACTTTAATAGGCTACCCATCGGCCGTAGCTGTATCCTGTAGGGAGCGAGCAACAAACTAATAAATCCAACATGGCATTTTTTTGGAAAACCATGTATCCTCATCCTGATGTAATCAGATTAAGTATTTTTATATTATTCAAAGATAGTTGTCACTTAAATTATAGGAAAAGGTATTTATAATGCAGTTATCACAGTAATCACTTTCCCAGACATAACCGTAGATATTTCAAAATGAAAATGGCCTCATCTGATAAATATTTAGCATGGTTTATTGTTCTGAATGGGCCCGCTATTCTACATGCTTGCCAGTATATTGTACAGCTACAATTATTTTTAGGACAAGGTAGGCATGCACTGGTCTTGGATGATGGCATTACAATTCTTTATTTTACAAGAATAAAATAATGATATCCGGGGAGAGTAGTAGTACAACAGTTGACCTTACTTCAAGCACAAACAGTGTGCGCTTAAGATCTGTGATTTGTGACATCGTAAATTGGGATTCAAACAACGCAACGATCTGTGAGTATGGTCATCTAAAATACTTGTGGATTTACAACATTGTGATTGGTATTTGTGTGATATTGGGATCTGGGATATGTAACATTGTGATTTGAGATTTTTAATATTTAATATTTTCATATTTACGTGCTGGCTACAACCGTGACACTATAGCTACGTACATCACAGTCACACGACCTTTTGATAAGTGCAGCTTCGGTACAATCCAACGCGCACATCAAACATGATCTTGTACTGTGATTAACTGTTACTATAGACTATGACTGAAGCAGCTGTTGACTCGAAGCTTGGGGGGTTAGCGGGAAAATCAAAGCCTTAAACTTTGCGATCAAAAGGGCGGACTAGGATAAGGGTTCGACAAATGTTGGAAACCTTCAGCGACATATTACCACAATCACTAATCGCATACAGTCGGTACACACACTAAAGGGAGAAATTGAGGAAACAAGATTTATCAACGAAGATAGTGAAGATGAGAAACAAATGCGGGCAAATGAAATTGAAGCCCATCTAAGCGTCGCGGATGAAAAGGTCAGCGAATTTAGTCAATTAATAAATAATCTTGAAAAAGCGCAAAGGGTAGCTACTGAGCAGAGCAAGCGGGCCACGCTGGAAGCTGGTAGGCTTAAGGAATTACAATTCGAGAGAGGGAGACTCGAGTTAGGGCAGCAAGTGAAAAACGAAGAGTGTAAGCGTGAACTAGAGTATAAGACTTCGCTTTTGAACAAGCAACTCCAATACCAAGAGTCCCTAGGTACCTTAGAAAAGAAACAGCCATCCGGCTGCACAGAAGCTGCACATAAAATCTGTGCAGGCAACGGCCTTCGAGCGAGAGGTGATGTACCTTAAGGGTAACAAGGCGATTACGAATACTCCACCGCTTGTGCCGCTCTTGGGGTGTTACGCTGACGAGAATGGTCTCATCCGGTGTAAAGGAAGAATAGGAAAGGCTGACCTTCCTCAATCAACAAAGACACCAATTTTGCTGCCGTCAAAGGATCCTTTTGTCAATCTAGAAATTCTCTATGCGCACGAACGGGTCAAGCACATCGGAAACAGAGATACCTTACCATCTATCCGTGAACGACTTTGGGTGCTGAAGGTGCGACAAGCCATCAAAAAGGTGGTACGAAGTTGTGTACTATGTCGCAAAATGGAGGGAAAACCGTTTCGAACTGAACAAGTTCCTAATCTACCCTTGTCGAGGGTGTCTGAAGATCCACCATTTTGCCACACAGGAATAGACTTTGCAGGCCCGCTCTTCGTTAAAGATGTGGTAAACCTTAAAGACGGAGAAGAGCAATCGAAGAGCAAGGTATACATATGTTTGTTCACTTGTCAGCCCACCAGAGGAATTCATTTGGAGCTTACTAGACCGTTGGATGTGCAATCGTTCTTGCTAACGTTCCGCCGTTTCACAAGTCGAAGGGGATTTCCATCTACTGTGTTATTGGACAATGCCAAGACTTTTAAAGCATCGTCAAGCGAAGTCAGCAATGTTCTACGATCAAAGAGTGTGCACCGTTATATGACTAACAACAGAGTCACATGGAAATTTATTATTGAACGTGCACCTTGGTGGGGTGTCTTCTGGGAGCGCCTCATCAAGGCAGTCAAGAGATGTCTCAAGAAGATAATTGGGAGAGCATCATTATCGTTTGAAGAAATGCAAACAGTTTTGATTGAAACAGAAGCAATAATAAACTCACGTCCCCTTACTTATGTCTATGATGATGACGAACCAGCCACCAGAATTTTTGTTGACGTAACGGGGAAGGTCCGGGAGGCGATCTAGGTGTAAGGGTCGATCGACCATCTAAAAATGCAGGAAGCAATGATCATTACACAAACGAGGTTTGACCTCTCCTACTTTACCCATACCGTGATAGCATGAGTGGCTCGAGAATGGTGTTAGAAATAAATGCAGCATGCGGTTTACAGGAAAATGGTTACGAAATACAGTGTGAGGAGGTAAGGCACTATCATATTGTTCTCCATGGTAGGAACCTTTAAAATGCTTAAATTATTTAGAGACATCAACCCCATCTTTTATCCAAGATAGAATTTCTTTAGTTGGGAAATGATCAATGGAAGGGGCTATGGAAAGCCACTGGTGGTAATGCTGGTGGAGTTGGCCGGCTACGAAGAAATTGGGGTCAAGAAAAACCAAGGTCACCAGATTGTTGTCCAGAAAGTACATCTTGAATATAAGTTGGAGACAGGTGGCTGTTGTAAGGCATCATACCCTCGGAAAGTAACTTGAGACATTTGGTATTGACCCATTGAATTTCAATCATTTTAACGGATAGTGGGTCAAATTCTGGAATTAGTTCCCATGATGGTATAAATGTGTTTGATTGATTCTATATAGAAAGGAACAGAAGGATGCATATGTGTAAATATGTGAGTGTGGTGCTAAGAGCAGGGCTGTTGCGAGCGGGGACATATTGGGGGGGTGTGTCGTAGGTCAAATTGCCGAGCAATCCCTGTTCAATTTGCCGAGTTATCCGCTGAATAGCGAATACTATAATTTGGTATATGCAAATTATATTTGGCGTTTTGATTTTTGGCACATTCGCGCTTTCCTGTTAACAACTGACAACAAAAAGACAAGATTTATTGGCAAATTTTTCCTATATAGCACATAATTTTATATTATAGGACAGATTTGCCGACTAAACGTATGTCAAAAAATTATTGGGGGGGTGGAGCACCCCCCACCCCCGCTCGCTAAGAGTGAATCCCAGCCCTGGCTAAGAGTGAATCCCAGGGGATGACAACCTTGAGACCCGGTGATCCGAGTAAGGTTTAGTAACCTTTTCAAGGTCGACATCATGAGTTCACAAGAAATGTGTGAATGATGATGTGCAAAGTACACAGTATATGTATGACTCAGAATATACGCAAATGTAGATTGGAACAGACGACAATTTATTAATTATTTATTCCAAGCAAATAATGATTGACAAATATTTCTAGGATAGGTACTAATTAAGTTATTTCTTTGTATTTCCTATTATAATTTAAATTTTTTATTAAAATGGAAATTTCACACTAGATGCAGCAGGTCATGCAGGAGGCAAGAAGGCTCTGCTGATGAATTGTTCTTTAGAATTTGCCCTGAGGTGGAATTAATGGTCTAGGTCGCTGATAAAGAGCTGGATTATTCTGGTTGTATGGCCTAAAACGACATCGAATTGCAAAGTGACCCGGCCGTCCTAAAGCAAGTGCTTTGTCTATACTGCTGTGGTCTCTGGTTGGATGGACGGTTAAAGACTTATCCACCTTGGTAATTGATTCTAATACTTTTGCATATTCATTGTCTGCGAAAAGAGCCATGAAGTTTGCCTTGAATTGTGCTTTGGGCCTTGAAACATGGGAGCGGACTTCATGCAAAGCAGCACTGTAGTATGGAGCCTTCTTATGCTTGTTGTCTTCAGCACAATGAACCAATGACTGTGCTAGAGAAAGGACCTGATACTTATCAAAATCTGCGCCACTCTGGAGGACAAGGTCATTAATTCGAGCAAGGATGGAGGTAACTGTTTGTATTGGTGTTCCAGGACTTGAAGTCGGGCTTTTATAGAACCTATAATCTGTCTGTAAGTGAACAATTCCATTGTCAGGGGATGTTTAGAAGTAAAGTATAGTTAAGATCAGGGCAATAGAATTGTTCAAATGAGTTTATTCTCAAATATACTGTTGATTTAATATGATAATTAGATTGACCTGACTGGCAACCCTATAGTCATTATGAGATTAAACAAAAAAAATTGCAGGGAAGGCTGCTGTTATTATTTGCAAACAAATACTGAAATAGGGGATATACAAGGGCAAGACTGCTGTTAACTTGCGAACAAAACTGAAATAGGGAATATACACAGGCAAGACTGCTGTTAACTTGCGAACAAATACTGAAATTCAAATGAGGAATATACACTGGCAAGACTGCTGTTAATTGCGAACAAATACTAAAATAGGGAATTTACACTGGCAAGACTGCTGTTAACTTGCGAACAAATACTGAAATTGGGGATATTAATCCCCGAGCTTTGCGAGGGTTACTAATCTTGACGGCTTTTGCGCGCGCGCTCCCAGGTTAACCCACACACAGGCGTACACATTCCTT
>JAOTOK010054961.1:0-31148 GCA_025770025.1 Virgularia gustaviana
TATATGCTGCATATTCCTCGCACGTAATACAGTAACACTACAGTACAGTACAGTAAATCATGACCAGGTCTTTGATACGATTTCAGCCTCTTTTGTTGTATTTGCGTGGGGGATTGATAAAAAATAGAAACACCGCATGTGATTTATACATTTACAGGAGTTTACTAGCAAAAGTTTTGTTGCGATTTGTGAAATAAGTCGCAAAACCTGCACATCTGCTCAGCAACGGACATAAATCTTAATCTTTCAAATGTACTGCGACAAAACTTCAAAATTTGCTGCGACAAATCACTGTATGTAAGAGGCACAATTAACATGGTTTTGCGGTTTGTTAATCAGCTGGATACATAACGTGGGCTCAAGCCTGTATACAACAAAGTGTGTATCAAAGTAAAACTGCATGTTAAAGGCTGAAATTCGATAATCCACTGGTGAGCACTTCCCTATTTACGGAGTCTACCTACCAAAATAGTCGAATGTTTGTGCAAATTTGGAAAAATGAAAAATTTAACATTAAACAGTGACAAGGTGTTGAGTTGTAAATTCTGCTACAATTATGGTTACATTTTGAGCCAGGGATTTTCATCAGACAAAACTGTGACAAAGTCTCGAAACGTCAGCATGACTCATTAACAGAATTCGATGCAGTTCACCACCTTTTCTCTATTTCATCTTCTACTCTATTAGGAGACGGCGTGATGGCTCACAGTATATAAGAACAACTGCTGAGTCTTTTCCAATTTGAATTACGTTTTGCGATGTCCTGTGGTTCTTCGTGCACAGTAAGATTGCTGGGTTGTCCTGTTTCACTTCGACGTTTTTGTTTTCGCGTTGCAAGAGGGGACCAAGCACGTCGCTACGGCATGTCTCATTCAATGAATTACACTACGGGGAAGGTTTTGGCGTGATTCGCTTTAAAAATGGCTCGGGGTTCCAAAAATATTGTTCACAGTGTGCTCTGATGAAGGTCTTTTGATTAAAACGGCAGCATATATTTCACTCACAGTTGTTCAGTCGCATATTTGAAACGTCAGCATATTTTATTCGCAGTATCGCAGCAGCATCACTGATGAAATACCACCAAAATATTTATGTATACAATACCGTCAGCATGCCAACGTTATTTATGCCGTTTTCTTTTCTGTACCAAACCCTTCCACTGCGGCTAAAATGAACATACTAGTCGTCAAAAGATCCCAAAGATTTCCTTCCAGAGGTCAACATTCTAAAATCTTTGTTATCAACACTTGCATCCATCTAGGTCGCAAAAGCGATGCTCGATGAATCACGATCTCCCCATTATAGTAACTTGTAAATCGCCGTTTTATGTTAACAATAGATAGTTACCCGTGTTATAGGCAGTTTTTAAATGATAGAGAACTACATCTAAAATATTTAATTTAGCGAAATATGTTTATTACCTAATCACATACAGTTATTTTATGTCAGTACCCTTTAGTATTATTTGAACAAATTCGAAGTCAATGAATGTACAATAAAAGTTGATGAGGTAGGCGTTGATACAAAAACAAGTTTATCACTTCGACGCTCGTGTTCCTTTGATCAAAGCTTATTAAATACACACTTTGTGGTAACTGCTGTAGCGCGGTTTGTTTTTGGAACGCGAACTTATTTACTAGAGTCACAGGAAACATTTCTTGTTGGGTAAATGGGCCTTATGTTTTGTTATCACAGCCAATTGAATAGTCAATACTGTTTCAGTAGGGCGTCGTGTTCCAACAACAAATGATAATTACTAGGGTCAAAATTGCACTAGCCTTTTGACCTGTTGGACGACATACAAAACATTATACACGAATAAAAGATATTTCGTAACAACGTGGGTCATTTTGCCGTAATCATGTATTCTCGACGATGGTATCCCTCCACTAGTGTTAGTTTCTCTCTTCCTTGGTAATGTTTGGTAATAACTACGCATACAAATCATCACACGCATACACGAAACATTCTAACGACTACACGTAAAGTTACCATAACCATGTATCAGCATGTACACCTATTTATGATGTTTCCTCTATTTATGATCGCTTTGTATTTTCGAAATTTCACCTTGCGTTCCCAAGTAACATTATACCCTACGTGTATTACGTGATATTTCTGACGATATCGCGTTTCCTGATCGTTCTGGGTTCAAACAGAGATACAGTGATCTAACAGAAGCCCGAACTCTCGTTAAACATTTATACGAGTAGCGTAATACCAAGGCGAGTTGTAGCTACTGGGCGGTGATGTTTACCATACTTAACTCATTATCAAACATATCACATTGGCAATAAAGATGGAGCATTACCTCCCACATACAGTCTCGTCCAAACTTAAGTACTAAGTAATCTTAGGGTAAGGTACGATGTGTACATTTTATTCTTATTATTATCAGCTGCTGTCTGACATCGCGATTCCAGAAGTAAACCACAGACAGCGTAAAAACCAACAAGACAAAATAAGCAAAAGCGCAAACAAGGAATGAGATCCCAGTCAATAGCAGCATATGCTTGTAGTGCAGTTATTTCAGGTAGATACCTAGCTTGAGTCACATAAAGTTTGTGTTCATGGAATGTTTAATGTTGGCAAAGTGACAAACAGCTCGAGACATCTCGAAGGAATCCAGGATATGGGGGCAAAAAGCTGTGAAAAATAACAGTATACTGGTGGACGTTTGGTTTTAGTCAATCTCTCGTACTTATGTACCCCAACACACCACTGCTAAGAGGTGTTAAACTTCGAGATCTGTCAATTGGTAATGATGATGTTTTGATCAAAAGTCTACATGTATGCATTTGGCTAAATGCGGTAATAAATTGCTTGCGCCTAAACGAGGGCATCACGCATTAGCAAATTTTCCAGTTCACCACCTCACCGCGACTTTGTTTTTTAGAGGGAACCTAAAACCGCCATCGCCATTTTAAAAGCCGATAATAATAGCAGGATCATTGCCTTGTTGTCATTTCCGATCGCGGCAGGTTTGTCTTGCCGACACTAAATTCACGTTTCCGCTTCGTCAAAGGAAGCTATTCTCTTCATGATATCTGTGACACTGCTCATCAGCTGTTGACTTGAACGGGATTTAAAGTCTAGCACGTACAGTGATCCCGGCCGCCGCATCGCTAGATCAGGCGGTAGCAAATCGCGGCGGCAACCTCTATAATCTACACAAAACTATTCCCTAATGCTAACAGTATTCGTCACACTCAACAAGCGGAATTTGAAAGCGTTAGGGTCACCCCTTTCACCCGTTGCGGTACGGAACCAAAGAAGAATTGTAAAGGTGTTAGAAGTACTGAACGAGATATTGCAAAAAGAAGTAGCCACTTTTTCACACCAATTTCAATGCGAAATTATACAGTCCTACTTTGCGATTCCGACTATGGCAAGCCGAGATGGCAGGTTTCTGGCTCATCGCTGTTAACGCCATGTGTACGAATATATCTTGCGTCATAACTTAACGCTCACGCTTATAAGTACCGTATTTCAAAGTACTGAAATTTTATACAGCAGTGAAGAACGAAGAGGCTGTCACGAATGCCGTCATTTTTGTTGTTGTAGTATTGACATCACATTTTCAGCCCACTTTAGTTTCAACCCTTCTACGGTAAAAAAGAGCAACTTTGCACTAGCTAATGTGGATTGGCAGCTCGCATCATTATGAAACTTAGAGGAATATTCATCAGTGAAGCACAGATAAATACTCTTAATGCCACTGAAGACTGGTATAATCGCACTAATATAAGCTGATAAATTTTATTTTTACTTTGGACAAATTTTCTGATCTTCCATGCCAAAAAAGCGCTTAAACTCCGCTGTTTAATGGTCATAACAATATAGTTCATTAGGATTTTGACAAAGACAAGAATAAGATCGGTATCATATGGCTACTACTAAAAGAACTTATAACAACTATGCGATGAATGACTTTTGTAGTGGTACATATGCAGTATATCATATCAAATCAAGGTGCGTCTTGTCGCTTGTGCGTCTTGGAGTGTCGTTTAGATATCTCAATTCTAGATTTTAGCATGTAAATATTGCACCGGCAATATTTTAGGAATACCATCCATATCACTTGAGTATCGGGCTACAGTAGAGAATGGCCGCAACTGCTAATTGTGTTTTTATGTGTAATGAATTTAAAGAGACTTTTGTCCTGTATTGGGCTATTTATAATGAATCAACACAGGGATGCTGCCGACAAATTTACACGGAGGTTATTTTCAACGTTTAATGACGACCGGTACCCGTGGCAACACTGACAACATTAAATATACCGAATAGCTAAGCGTGAATTGTGACATGAACATACCCGAACTCACATTCCATCGTTTCCATCTCGACCTATTTATTATCCACGACTTCTGGGTAGAGAATTCCTAGAAAAAAATACCAATATAAATATCACAAAATGACCATTGTAATCACTGGCTTCACGCAAAATCAAAACATGTATCTGCCCAATCCATATTTGTTTCTAGATATTAATGTCGCTGCAGTGTTAGCTACTTGCGTTGTCGAGTGATTTTCTGAAATAACATACTATCACATTTTTTAAAAAAGCCGAAACTTGATGGTTTAATTTTTGTTGTCTAGTTACGAGGCGAATAAGAATTTTTCAGAACAAGTAGCTAATGCTCGAGCGAAAAGGAAAAATTTTCTTTTCTATTCTTTTCTTCTAAAAACAGTAAAAAATCAAAGTATGTTTTGTTTCGATTTGAAGAACAATTATGATATGTTTACAACTGACAGTAAACGTGGGATAATCTTAAATAAGTTAGCAAAACAACTTACAACAATTACCTACTACGCAAATATCCGGAAGAATATTCAACACTTGATTACTGCTTTTTTTGGTAAACAATTCTTGAAATATCTTTTATTTGTTTACTTTGTGCTTCTTAAAAACGTTTTGTATTTTTGCTGTCTTCTACAAACCCAAATACATTTGTTTTGTCGTATTACATGCGCTTTTTGCATATTTTTATTTGGGTTTTGTATCAGCTAACCACTATCACTGATGTAGCTACTGTAAAAGAGCTCTTTCATGACTACAATGCATAGGATTGAAGGTCATGTATACTTCAGACTTTAGTATCTAAATGTCCACAATCACTATAGAACTGTTATTTTGTTTTCAAAAAATATGTGGTTGTGTCAGTGGCTTACACGATCATATTTCCCAGTGTTTTCAAAAAATTAAATTGTGAATACTTCATCTACGTGGTCGAATTTGCCATCATGAAATTAAAAAACCTGGAAACCTGAATCAACAAACAAAGTCAGGGATAACAAACTTGTATTCGAAAAACGCGATTTTAAACCATAATAAACATGAACTGTAGCTATACCTAAAATATGCAGTAAATACATGCTCTTATTAGCTACATACGTTCTAGAACGGTTGTACAAAAGGCCAATTAAATGATCACAAAGGAAAAGACCGTAGCGCGATTTGCGATCTATGAAAGTGCAGTACCTACTATACTTAACGGGCACATCACGATTTGCCGCGTTCTCAATAGAGTTATTGCATGAGAACGGTGTAGTTGTGAGAGCACGGTGTAAAGTTGTGAGAGTGGAAAATTGAAGTCGTACCAAAAGTCGTACATCTGTTAGAAATCGTGTCCATGAAAATGCACGAAAATCCCGTAGAGATGTACGTCGACATTTCCCCCGCTCTCTATCTGGCGCATACGATGACGGAAGAGATATGGCGTCAGGACCGGCGTCAGCGTGCACAATAAAGTTTTTTGAGTACCCCCCCCCAGCCAATCAGCGACCTTGCTTTAATAAATAAATAAACATATGTTATGGCTATATATGACGTGTATCTGTCACGTAGAATTCCGGAGCATTTTTATCTTATATTTTTGAAGCAAACAGTACTTTATCCTTGCATTCAAGTAATCTTCCTGGTTTTGTTATGATTATACATTCGTGGGAGGATAATAATGGCAAATCAGTTTAATGATGATGCGTCTAAAGCATATGAAGAATGTTCGAGCGTGTTCTTATATGGTACAAACAGTTTAACTGCACTTGTTCTTGTGACTGGGAAATAATAAATGCTGAGTGCTTTTGAAATGCATACTTTGATATTAGTGAATAGTTCGGTGGAAAACACACTTCAGGGCCTTCAGGTTAGCCAACTGGTTTTTAGACCAATGTGTATAGGTTACTTGTTAATTGCTGTGGTACATTCTAGCTAGTCTTGAGAAATACTAAGTAAGCTGTTGTTTTTCCATATTACCTTGTATCGGGAGAAACGTCACTCGTCCAAGAAAGGACAGCTTAAACATATGTTGAAAATAAAGTGATGTCATCAAACAAGTTGTTTAAGAATCGCTAATACAGTCTTCATGGAGCCATGGAGATAATCGTGGAAAGAATTAAGAGCTTTTCTACAACCATTATCTTAATGTATAACCCTTGTGTCCACCTATAACAAGCAGATCTTTTACCATGCAGAGATATAATAATAAGGAAAGGGGCCTAAATCAAGATCCTCTAAATCGAAAAGTTCTCTTAAAAAAATGGCCGAGAGAAAAAAGACCGCATTTTCTGTTAATTCCTAATCTTGCTGCGTGTTTATTAGCAGTTGGTCACTCGCCAAAAATAGTACGTTCTGAGTAAAATAAATGCTATAACAAGCCACACGACTACAATAATCTACAGTTGTTGATATATTAAGCATTCCTGACGATAAACCGACGAAATAATTGTTTCTATCTTTCAAAATGGATTATAGCCCAACCTAATATATTGTTTTTGGTTACGTCAAAACTCAAAACATTTAATCGTTTCAAGTTATACCTTACAATATAACATACACTGAAATATGTTCTCGGCGTTTAATCCGCATTACTTAACGAGGTACATGTCTATGGTGTATAATTAGACTCGAGCCAGATATGAAGCTAATTTCCAACAAATGCATCTCAAACGCTGATTGGTAAGAAGACTGGAGCAGCTCTAAGCTTCCTGAGTTTATCAGGGTTTCTTGTATACACATTCACCCAAGCCATGCATTTAAACGTTTGTTCTAACCCATCTTCCCAAGACAAGCTGTTTTTCTTTGTCCTCTGCAGTGTAATACAAGGATGAATATCTCTGTTTTTCCTAATACATTGTTTTCTTTACCAAAAGGAATGAATAGCCACGAAATTATGGATCTGTGTGATTAATCCGCGTAAGATGATTACGTTTCAGACTGAGGAATGTTTCTTGCCTTTTGAGCTCTACTTAAAAAACAATTTCTAAAATTCTCAATAAACAAATGTAATTTATGCCATGTTGCCGCATACATCATGCATATACATAGTGTTATTAGTGTTACCTAGCTCTAATTTATCCTTCTTCCTCCTTCCGCACCCCGAGTTACAACCTTCGTAGTAGGCTAGATATAGGTAGAGTAAACCCCTAAAACTGCTCAAATATAAATTGTCAAGCCACAGTGCTAAAACCGATTTTCTCAAACGCGGGAACTCGATGTTTGTTTGAAAAACCTCGTTCATCGTTGTTCCACTCGTTTTTTTTCGGTATAATAATGCATAATATAATGTATAATAATATACCCTCCGCTTGTTAGATTATAACGTGTTTTGCGCCACCTTATATGCCCTCTTTCATACTTGAAGTATATAACGTCAGCATAATATATCGCGTGGAGCTGTTTCATGCTTTCAGCAACACCTACACGGGCGTTGTACTATGATATCGTGCGCGAGACCGTTGCAGAAATGATGCACGCATAATGAATGACCTGACGTTGTTCTAGTTTTCACCAGTTCATGCAACTTCTTTAGCCGTTACGTTAATAATTATTATGAATTATTTACTCAAGCAAATGTATAGTTAGAGAAAATCAGTAATAAATCAATCCACACCGTCTTCTTCTTGACAAACATTTGATAAAAATAATTAAGTCCATTTCCTCTCGGAAGACATTAGGCAGATTTCCTTAGTGAGATGAGGACGTCGCAAAGCTCATTCCCTGAATTTCAACAGTACCAATTAATATATATCAGTGAAATCTGTGCATGCTAGATGCTTTCCCAGAGATTAGTGACATTATTTTGTCTAGTGCTACCTATTGTTGCTAAAAAGAGATTTATTGTCACAAGTTTCATGACAACAATTACCCAGAAACGGTTTGAATAAGAAAGTTTAACAGAAACAAGAAAAAGAGTGGGATAGTTGATGAGTAATAGTCGATTTTGCTACCTGATGGCCATAAATATTCACAGCATTTTGTAAAGCGTTTTGTTTGTCAATTATTCCAAATAACGCAGTAATTTGACATTTTGAGAAACAGCATTTCACAAGAGCCAACTGGTAAAAACCATTTACAACACAACAAGGCATTGAAATGCAAAGAACTAGGCCATGCAGTATATCCAGTGTGACACAATGAACAATAACTATATACTAAAAATTATTTTTAAAGAAAAGTAAACTTCTCTAAAATACTATGCATAATGCTCAGTGTACATAGGAATATGTTGGTAATACACAATCTATATATGCAGGTCTTGTATGTGTACAATTATTAATGAATATATACTAATGAATACTACTATTTTTATTACCAGACTTCATTTTAAAAATTTTAAAAACTTCATTTGTTGTTCTAAGGGTAATAAACTGTATGATGTGAATGCCAGAAACCATAGGCACATGGAACAGAGGGCTGCTGACAATCCCCAACATCTAAAATGTAATTTTTGCAACAACCTTGCAAATGGATATATGGATCCCAGAAATCTGTTTTTGTTTCTGGTATGTGGAAGCATGTGTAGTTTATTAGCTGCCCACCTCGCACATGTGTTGTAGTGTCAGTCTATTATATTTCCAGTATTAGTATACCTCAGTACATTAAGATGTATATAGGCATGACTTAACTACACTATGCACAAGGTCAGTGTCTAATTATATATGCACCCATGCTTCCACAGGCCAGAAACAAGAAAAATACAGATTTCTGGGCTGCCTATGGCAAATCTAGCAAAGTTGTAAGAAGCACAAAATGCCCACACACCCCTTAATGTAATTACTCCTGTATTCATATCCCAGTAACAGTTTGTTTACTGGGAGGTTGTCTTAATGGAAAAAAGATGTAAACAGATTAATATGCTCTAAAAAAGCTTCTATAGTGGCAAAATACCTTAAAATTCTTTACAATGCTTTGAATACTGATTAAACTATTTAAACACGAATATGTATCCTAAAGTCGAGTTTCAATACTTTTCCGGTTACTTATCAGTATATTAAGTGTTTCCTTTCCGTGACAATTTCTGTTTCGATGGTAAGACACAATATTCAAGTACTTAGACTTGTCTTTTCAATATCTGACATACTAAATATACAATGTATATTTGCATGTGGTTGAGACTCACTGGAGCTCTTTCAAGAGCCTTGTTGACTTACCACCCAGCTGACCAAAATCCTTTAAGGGTAAAAAACCATAGCTTATCATACACTTGTAGGTTTACTTTAGACACTGTAACACTTTTGATTGATGCTCCAGTTCTTACATATCATTCTCTATTACGCCAACTTTGATCTTGATTTAGTTTCCCTTTGATCTCTTACAACTACTATTGCTTCTCCTAAGAACTGCATCTTATTGCCATTATAAACATCACACACCTTATAATGAACATATATTGCGACTTCTACGATAAGTAGAAACATGCAGGTCATAAAATTAGACATCTTGGTTTATTCGTATATTTTTATTTTAAAAATTATGATCTATAAATCATTATTGGCATTAAAATGCATGAGTCAAAAGTGAGCAGAAAATCAAACTAAAATGACATGATATGTTGCTATTTTTTGTTACACCTTGCTGCAATAACTTTCTTCAGAATTGGTCAATGGTGACCATTGTGGGATATAAGTGACTTAAGTGTCTGTGGTGTGCCATATTAGTAATCCCTACCATTCACAGATGTACTGCAACTGTGAACCTTGGATATCAAGATGGAAAACAAACAGAAACATACACTTTTAATTCACCAGATTTTCTTTGTTAAATATTTTTCGTGTTTAAACAACACGTCAGTTTTGATGCTCGAGATCTTAAGCAAGTAATGTGATGTCTGAATGCTATGAATCTAAACTAGAGAGAATTCTTTCAGTACAATTGAATAAATTGCAAATGTTCAGTATTTAAACCTACTTCTAGTTCTTAACGGTCGTGTTGTGTTTATAAACCAAAGTCAAAAACTCACGTTTGGTACGATATTAGACGAATAGCTGTCAAAAAATCAGTCAAAACAAAAACCAATTCAATTTACCATATCTTATCGATTTGACTACTCACCTATATTATAATCTTCGTGTTTTGTAATATTAATATTAAAATCCTCCATGTTTAGTGGTACAAACACGCTCGCGAAATGCTGCGCACGTGGTGAATCATGTGAACTAACCACATGACCATATAATCACATGACCATGTAATCCTGAATAAATTATATGCATTGATGGTGTTCATACGCCCTTGTAACTCTAGTAACTAGCCTCCGAAAGCATGGTATGTTTGCAGCATTTTTTCGTGAGGGGGGGAGACATTTCTTGTGCATGATATTTTTATTCCGACATAAAGCAGTGCATAAATTGTGTTGTAATTTAACCATCACCGCCCCTCAAAAATCCTATCGTCCACCCCTTATATCAAACTATGGCAATAAAAAGCCAAGGAATCTGTCACAACATGTTCTGGAGCCTCCGAAAATTAAAGACAATTAAAACACTTATGATTCAAGCATGGTATGTTTCTGGGAGCTTCTAAACTGATAACAAATCAAAAACAAGAATTCAAGATAAATTATTCATTCACCAAACGAGCCGAAAACAATATCAATACTAAAAGCAAACACTTTATTCGAACACGTTAAAGCACTTGACATGTAACCCCGTTTCGATGTTTTTAAGTGTTACGTTACAGCTCACGGCATGTGACTCTGGTGAAGTTTGTACAGGTGGTATGTAACACCATGATATAACCATGTCTTTGCGGATACTAGATGTTTGTAGATAAGGTGCGCCTAATAGCTTCAAAAAGTATTTGGTTTATTTCAACTCTAAAACGTACAGCCATGTACATGCCATCTACAGTATTTTGGAGTGTGGTTGACACACCTGATATACACTGTCCATTTTCCAGATTGCAGAATTCTTTAGAAATACATTGTCGTTTCCAATCAATAATTTATGTTGACTTACATAACACTTCACCCAGCTAAGTAGCGCATGAAATAAGGTCATTTTTATAAAAGCATTGTAAGCAACTTTAGAAAGTAACATTGATCGCAAGCCAAAATTGTAGCTATGTTCTACAAGTTACCATTTCGGCAGATTTTTATTTAATATTACGAAATTAAAAATATAACTGCCGAAGATTTTTAACTCTAATACAGAGATCGATCCAGAGGGTGCCGCCACTCCTTAAAAGTAGCGTGCTAAAACAAAGTTCCAGTTGCGATATCGCAATATCAACGTTCAGTTCTGTTCTCCAGTTGAAATTTTACACACAATGACAATTATTATATCTAGAAGTGCAGGCATTCTGCTTTTCCAGATGCTCCCATAAGCATATCGAGTGAAAAATAGCATATAGTGTTCCCACACAAATCGGCCGCAGTTCGTGACAGGCAGCGGTACGGTAGTGGGCGCTGCGCCTTAAGCGATCTGGACTTCATTTCAGAAAGCCATATTATTGACATGCATGGATTAAATGACTGGGAAAATAAAGTTTTGAAGTTTGGTCTCATGACAGGTCCCATATTTCTAGGAAATAAAATCTATTCATCCGGATAATTCCGGCATCCCAAACGAGAAACATTTATAGTTAAAGAAAGCAATGCAGAACACTATTAAACGTGGTTACACGTCTATGGCTAATTAAACAGAAGCCAGAAAAACAAACACACACAATTTACTTCTGGATTTGGTAAATGTGCTTAACATGTCTCAAGTATCTACGTATAAGTGTACAAAGCCCGTTTTCCACCTCAGCCGTACCGTACCATACCCTAGCAATTTATTTTGCAATTCTTCATTCTTCTTGCTCTGCTCCTCATACAACAAACAAATACGGTACCGGTTTCGTTACAAAGTGGAAAACGGCCTCAAGACTACATTCATGATTGCATACCACATGATATCGTGCATGTTGTTGTCATAAAAGTATTTATGCCGAAGACTCGTCGTTCGTCAGTTGTCAAACACCTGTATGGTATCTTAAAACCACTTTATTCCAGCGGTAAGAACGAACATTTCCTGAAACGTAGCTATACATCATACGTTTTTTTAAAAGCCTTCCTTCCTTTACAAGAGCATGTCATTTCCATGAGAAAGGACACATGAATTACTGATTGCAGACTACCACAGGTTTCTCAGAAGATGTAATCTAATTATAACCGTACATATACTTATTTTAAGACCTTTGACTTGTTGTCATGTTTAATACATGTGTAGATAAGTTGGACATGAGAGTTATGTGCCGGTATAACCGCCACAAAGAACTTAACAAGTACTTTTGGGAATCTCAACTGAGGTCGGCTGAGAGATTCACTGAGAGACATAAGTCGCTAGTGACAATCGAATGCAACAATTTGAATTTTAGTTAATGCCCTATACATAGAATCATTTGTACCTCACTTGAACTGAGATGAAAGGCCGAACAGTCACACCTTTCATATATCAACATCAAATATTAGAGAAAATCCAACAATGTGGCACTTATCATTGTTTTCGTGTCTGGTAAATATACCCATGATATCAGCTTTCATAATCTTTTTAATCTGTCAGGTGGGTCTTTTTGCGACTTGTCTATCGAGTTGACGAATGTTCAAGAAAGCATGGCCTTTGCTCGTTTATGCTGTATATTTAAAGGCTCAGTTTAGGGATGCTGTAGTATGTCAAGGCCTCCTTAGCCACTCGAAGTTGTCCAAATAAGGAATTGGCAAATGCTTCGCGGATTCCAGATAGCCAGAATGACTTTGCAATACTAAAATACTTCTGACTAGATTCATCTAACGAATGGAAAACGTTTGTGCGCAAACAAACTCAAACATGGTATTTTTAAACAAGTACACATTATAGTAGGAGCCGGACCCAACTAATGTCGGCATTTCATATAAGTTTTTATACATTAAACGACGTAACACACTATACTTTGAGACTAAACAGTTGGACCTCGCGTGCTGAATAAAGTTTCAAAGAACATACGCAAGGAAATCCTGCTTAATATTATTCAAAAACTACTCAAAGACGTTTAGAAAACTCGAGAACAAAAAATACTTCCTCAAGTTGTGACATATTTTCGCGGCAGGGACAATGTTAACACCTACACTAGCCTATGCAGGTCAATTCTGCAGTGCGAAGAAACTGTCTTGAGGGTTTTCATGAGGATGCTTCTGAAATAGTCCAGGCGTACCCCATATCACCTTGTACAGAGACGTCTGTCCATCATTACAATGGATTTGTGATTAATGAGTTACTTTTCGGAATCTGCGTCTGAAAACAGGATTACAAATGTTTGTTGCAAATTGTTTTGCTATTCTTTGACAGATTTGTTAATCATTTATTGCATATCGTTTCCTAAAAGTATATATAAATGAATGATTCGGATTAAACCGGCAAAAGAATGTCTGAGTGACTATAATTGTCGGCATCCGATCCCTGTTCAATAGTAGTCCCTATATATGTTACCATACCCTTGTATATGTCCGAATTATGTCAAAAATACTTCTTACGTAGGAACTGGAATGTATAATTTCGTAGCTAATACGCAAACATTTCGCATGAGAAGTACAGTAATTAATCATTTGACATTTTTATCAAGTGTTTCGGCTAGTGATAAGTTACATATGTAAATTGCGTAACGCGTTATCCCAAGCTAGATTCGACTTCCTGGTCTCGTATGTTCGCGCTAATTTTTTTGTAAATTTTGTTACGATTTTATGTAAATTTCAATCAATCAATCAGTATTTTTGCTTAATTCCCAGTTTCTTAAATCAGTTTGTTTAACGATTAGCTAGTACTTTTGTGTGATGTAACATTTACTTTTGTGTTGGTAATTGTAATTACAATTCGCTATTTCTGAAACGCTAACCATCTGCTGCCACAAGTATACGTAAATGGCGAAGTGTGGTCATTTGCATACAAGGCTGATTTGGTCCGTTCTCAGGTGCGGGGGGGGCACCATTTAGCAACCAAATTTTAACCAAACAATTTTAACCTGCTCTAAATACAACGAAATATAATGTGTCGAGGCCCATGTAGCCACTTGGGGCTGCAATATGTATGCCTCGAAATTCCACCTGCTAGGGTATAATAAGGAAATTAGTTATTGATCATCTAAACTAAATAACCCTTTATTTCTCCTTTAACAGATTTGAAGAATATTTCAGTAGATGTCGATCAACCAACACCAGGTGCAACGGCAAGGTTAAAATGCAACGTATTTAGCAATCAACCAGTGCAGTTTACGTGGCTCAGAAACGACAAAATCCTCGACCCTAAGCTGGATCCCAGGTTAACCCAGCTACCAAATGGTTTATTACAAATACATAATCATAAGGTTACAGATAATGCACTGTATGCCTGCCGTGCTAAGAACAGTTATGAAGAAATCCAAAGTTCGCCGGTTAGAATTTCTATGAAAGGTAAGGAAGATTTCAATGATACTTTACTTATTCATTTTAGACGCATTGGATTGTTACTGCAGCGTACACTAATTGCCAGGGGAAAAGCTTGTTCAAAGCTTGGCTAGTTGGCCAGAGTTAGTTAAAACTTTAGGGAGCTTACTTGTTGAAGGATAGTGTATGGTTTCTTATGCAGTAACCTCAGTTGGTGTTCAGTCATTGGAACATGCACAATAGGAAGTTTAAGCTTCACTACGAATACGGATACCAATACAAAAATGTCAGAAGTTCTTCCCGTGATTGGTCAGCAGCAAAACGTTTGACCAATCATTGAACAGTATCACGAAATTTTCGTATATCGGTACTCGTATTCGTAGTGAAGTTGAAACTCCCTAATATCGGGGCAATCTTTTATCAAGTTAGCTAGATATATCCAGACACTCATATGTTACCCCCGAAATCATTCTGCAAGCATGAAGTGTGGCATGACATCTTGGCGAAAAGATCGGTCATGAAATAAATTTAGCATTTTAATTCCCAACCCGGGTAGGTGTTTTTACACGTGAACTCCCCGAGAAGCTGAGACCCGGCACCAAAATCCCGGATCACGGTTAATGTGCAAATAAATGCGAAAATGAATAAGACAATATAATAAAGGGAATACGGATTTCCGTAAATAGGATTGGGTTGCACACATATAAATGCATTCCTTGAATCAGTTCAGCTTTGTCTAAGACCAGAATTATTTCGGGACTTGTTAGAAATTTACCACGTCTTATAAAAGTTTTTCCTGGCCTATTTTGTTGTCAAGTGACCAAATACGTATTATGTTTCATTGTGCAAACGAACCTAATGAGGGTAATAACCAGATATCCGAGAGCAGTAAGATACCCATAAAATTACACAATTACAGCACGTAAATTGGATAAAGCCTATCTTCTTCCACATTATGCATGAATAATTTTTTTTTCAAATTGACACGTCTCTTTTCGCAACCGATTCTTTGCCCATATAAAAGACCGCAAGCAAACAAGTTATGAGCAACCGTTTAATTGTATTTTCCATAATATCATGGCCAAAAGCATGCCATGAAAGATAAAGCCATATATGCAAACGAACTCGTTCAATATACTCGAAATGAATGTCAAAAAACCAGTGTTGCCAGTTCTGTTAGTGCATACGAATGTTGTATTATAAACAAAATCCTATCGTGTATGTATAGCTAGCTAATCGTTATAAACGTGACACGACCGTCTTACAGCTGTGCGACAGCATGCTCCGGCAGTTAGCTGTTCTATATAGGCCTAAATTAATATGCGTAAGGGTGTGCAATGTTAAGCACGTTAAAATATATCTTATATTTGTTATAAGGGACAAAATATATCTTATTTGTTTGCACAGTGTTACAGGTGCAACCAAAAGACAAATAAATGAATTTTAGCTAAATTCTGTGGTTGTATCTATCTATAGCAAGCTTGTCTCAAACCCTGTGTAGGGCGTAAACTAATACGCATTTAAGGGCATGATGTAATAGAATTGTCGGTATGGTGTGATTTTATGCAACCAATAAGGCTAGTTGGCTTCACTGGGCTTGTATTGCGTGCATATAACCAATTGTTATTGGACAGTCAAGTGTTAGAACACTTTTGTAACAGCTTGTTGAAATAATGGCATTGTTCAGAACCGACCTGTTATACAATAACACAAGTGAGATACCGCTTGCATGAAACATGGTTATGGGTGCATTTTATGAAGAAGAGCCTGTTTTTTAGTGGAATGTGTCTTTGTGTTCGACGTTAAGCCAACAAGCCTACCCATAGCTGAAAATAACTATCGAACTTGCAGAATAAGTCCTACAGAAATGGCAACAGTTAGCCGACAGCAGCGCTGTTACACTCGCCATGCCCAGACACTGCTAGAGGCTATTCAGTAGCAAAATGCATTTAATTGTTGTTGCTCAATCGTTTTTCTCATGACTAGTTTTCATAGATAAACGTTTGGTATATTTAGGAGAACGGAACCCATGCAGTGACAACCATATTGTTGTAACTAGAGTACTTTCGCAGCTCAGTCAAAAACTACGCATCTTCTAAATATTTGTTGTTGTTGCGATCATGCATGAAAACGAATAAGGTGCGATACTTATCGCGTCTGGGTTATTCACACGACTGAGATTGGTGTTGGTTTAATTTACACCATAACATGAATTACCGCATTGTCAGGTTGATTTAAATTTACCTTATTAAGTATTGCCACTTACACCTTTACAGCAATCAATAGAACTGAATTGATGATCGAGCCGAAGAAAATCAAGACGACCACAGTAGGGAGCCAACTTGTCCTTGAGTGTGTCCAGTATGGGCTCAGAGACTCAAACTTATCATGGTCGAAGGTTTCTTCAACACTGTCTAGAAGCCCAGTGCTTGCTACTGGGGTCGGATTTGCCAACTTGGTCTTTGATGCAATTTCGGTTCATGATGCCGGGGAGTATGTTTGTCAAGGACCTGGAGGGAAGAAGAAAAAGGTGGTGGTCAATGTACAAGGTAAGTCAAGACATTCGCTTTACATGGTTGACCTATTAACCTAAACCTGACCTGGTGAACTTGTTTTATGTACAGTGGAAATACCTGCTATTGCGGCATAACAAAACGATAATTTTTTAACAAATTTATCGAATTTTAATTTTTCACTGAATGGGACTTATGCATGGTTTCCCACAATGCTATATAAACGTTACCAGCGAATCTCACTTTAAAAGATGTATATGTCTTCTAGACACCAGAGTGAGGCTTGGTTGTAAAGACAATGGGCTCGGTGACGACCCACATAAGGCCTATTTATTTATAAGCATAACACTACATTGTATTCTTGCGTCAACTCAAATCTCTTCAGTTATATGGTCTGTATTATCGGTCTGTACACAAAAAATATTTTACCGTACGGACGTCGTGTTCGATCAATAAGTAGTCAGTTATTAATGAGTCATCCAATATAACATTCGAGTTGGGTGCCTGGACGTGGCTGGTTTACATCTATAGTACGATTTGTGGTATACGATTGTCATTTCGGTGTAATGTATTCAAGTGTTACTGGTCACCAGTGAAAAGAGCACGTCGTACCGCCTGATTACACACACCAAAATGGCAATCGTGTACGACAAATCGTATGCACTTATCGTATGTCCTATGATATATTCTCAATTAGTTAGTCATCCATGTACTACCTAGACTGTAACCTTCCTGACACTGTGCATTCTCTAATCTTATTTATCGCAGTTCCACCCAGTTTTTCAAATGTATTCCCGCCATCACTGCGACTACGGGAAGGCAATAAACTAAAGCTGGACTGTAAAGCAAAAGGAAATCCTGCACCAATGATCAGGTGGTATAAGAACGGTCAACCATTGGTCGGCAATGATCACGTGACTTTAAACGGAAGTGCAATATTTATCTCCAATTTAACCATGGCACACAAAGGCGTGTATCAATGTGAGGCAAGGAATACGATAGGGTCAAGTCTAAACTACGTTGTGCTGCGCATAATAGGTAAGGGCAACTAACTATACCGTATTAAATACGAGTGTTCCCCGTACAGACCCTCACACTACGAGAGCCTGAGATTAAAACAAGGCTTGTTTATATTTTCACAGGAAAAACGACCCCTGAGATTACAGTATTTGCCCAACCTATATCTGCATCCAGGATCAATGTCACGTGGGTTCCCACAGTGAAGAGCGTTGCCAAGAACATTTTCTCAGTTCATTACAGAGCTCTGACTGACCTCCGCGAGATCCAGTTTATCCCAGAGGAACATGCCATGTTTTACACCATTTACTATCTGAAGCCCTTCACGAAATACGTAATCTATGTTCAAATGTATACCCCCGGAAAACGAACTGTCCGAAAATCGAATATAGTAACAGTCACTACACGTGAAAGAGGTATGTACAAAATTGTTTTCAGCGCCAACTGCTTTACACTTGTTATTATTTTATCCGCCAAAAGGCGGGAGGAGGTCCGTACTGACGTGATACGGACCTCTGGCTCAGCCAATCAGAACGCTCTATTTAGTTACGGACCCCGTAAAAAAAATTATCTTATTTTTCATGTTATAGCACCCACTGGTCCTCCACTTTACGTGAATCTCCACAGCTACACATACGGGGTAAGTGTTTCAACTGAGTCAGGCAAAAGATTCTTGCTGCCAATACTAGGTTTGTTTTGAATCCAAATCTAACACATGGTGATTTTTTTTCCAGACCCTTGACGTAACGTGGTTGCCACCAAAACACCAGAAGCGTAATGGTCTCATTGTTGGCTACAACATCACCTACATTCGACAAGAAGACGGAATATTGCACAAAACCAGTGTTGGAAAAGATGTTTATACGCGAACGTTAACGAACCTTAGAGAAGGCAGCTACGTTGTGAAAGTAGCTGCAGCAACAGCAGTTGGAAGTGGTCCTTTTTCAGCCGATAGGCTGTGCAAGGTTTCATCTGCTGCACCCAACAAAGGTAATTACTTTTACTAGGTGAGTTGCAAAATGTTGCGGCAAGTTAAACGGTGGAATTACCCGCAACCGGAACCCACCAATTGCAAACACCGGAGGCGTTTCTTGAAAGAAAATTAACATAATCCTAATAACAATTATTAACGAGTTCTCCAAAACAAATATCGAGTTCCCGCGATTTGGTTACCTCGCGCGAAGTGCATGACCAACACAAAAAAAACAAAATCTCATGCCATATCCTAGAGAAAATCACACTGTGATTGGACAATTTCTATTTGAGTTATATATAATAAGACATATCTGTAGAAGTACACATTATATGATTAAATATTGCACTATTAATATCTTGAAATAATTATGTACTTGTGTGGCTCCAAGTCCATAAAACTATAGTTTGAACTGGCGCCACATTTCACGAATAATGCATGATGGTCATTATCAAACAACAGTCAAGGCTCTCAACAATGACCAAATCAACAAACCGCCACCTGGTGATTGCGAGCGCCCGCGATATCATAAGAATACCGCGTTGCCCCTGTTCCCCAGTTCCCTGGAATGCACTTCATAACTAATAATTATAACAATTTCGTTCCAGTCGTCCCTCCTGCTCCACAGATTACAACCAGTTACGTCGATTTCAGTGTCAACGTGAGTGTGAAAGAACCAATCATGGAAGATGTTACAGGGTATCTGTTAACGTACTGGAACATCGTAGAAAACGGCAAACAAAACAAGATTGTTATCGATAAGCGATACTTTTCTCAAACACTCTGGCACTTAGGTATGTAGATAAAAGCAGTATATAATTTGTGTCCCCCATGACAACCTTAGTGTAACATTCGAGTATTGTATCGCGTACCTGGTCGTCACGTGTTTAGTGGGAAATTGCTATCGTGTTGTTGCTAACGCTTATACCTGTTCATTTACTTCATCCAGAGCTGAACTCCGAGTACGTCATTTACGTTAGAGCAAAACAGAGTGGAACAGAGTATGGCCGACCTGCAATCATTGTTTTCGCGACTAAAAGACAGCGTAAGTTGTTATTGTGGGGTTGCCCTTCCTGCCTGCCCGCCTTAGGTGTAAATATATACAACCGTCCATCTTCTGTCCCTTCTTGCCCTGATTAATCTAAATTTTAAAACGACGCAAAAAAACATGAAAATTGGTAATTTCTATTAGAAAAAGGTTTAGCTGCAAAAGTATCATATGTAGCAGAAAAAAGTTTCTAGCTGCAAAAATATCATAGTTAATATCTAATAAATTTAATTACTTGTCTGTTCGGTAAGCAGCTTTTACAATTATTTCATCACTTTTAAATTCCAGTTCCTAAACGGAGCCCAAACGCAAGCGCCAAGGGAAATGTCACAATTCTACCACCAATGGGAATCACGTGTAAGGTGGTTCAAAATTCTACAGCACTTGTTCTTAGCTGGAAGCATCCTCCGTTTAATCATGCGACAAAATATCGCATCACATATTTCGTCGAAGACCGACCAGAGAAACAGAAACATTTCTCAACCACTAGGTTGAACGCCACCCTACCAAATTTGTTACCTGGTAACACATACGAGGTGGAGATTACGAGCTCAGTGCGTGATGGAAGCAAAACTTATGTCAGCCAAAAAGGGAAACCCGAAAGAAAATGCACTTTACCAGAAAAACGTAAGTTACGATCATGAGATAAGAATGTTTTTTTTGAATTTTTGGGTTATAGGCACTTTAAATTTTGACACATTTATATATTAGGGACAAGCTATAACTAAACGGGAGTTTGCTTGCTGTGTATTAGACAATATTTAGATGATAATAATAATATGTGGGCATAAATCTGGGTTGCGTGGTTGTAAAAGATAACTGTTATCATTAGCCAATGGGAACTCACACGGTAACTACAAATCTACAATAATATAACAACCGATGTTGACTGAAATTCTTTCTCCTGTTTCAGTTCCGAGTTCCCCTCCAAGTAATGTCACATGTCATGCTGACCCTCCATCAAAAATTATCATCAAATGGAGAAATCCAACAATGCCCAACGGCCTTATTACGACATATATAATCGTGTGGTCCGATTCAGCGGGTGCTAAGCAGCAACAGGTGATCCGTGCGCTCGCTTTTACACAGACGTTCACGAGCTACATTACAAATGTGAAAAAGGATGCCAAGTATACGCTGGCTGTTTACGCAAGTAATTCTGCTGGTATGGGTCCGGCGGCTCACTGTTCTGTTGATACTAGAATGGTTGAAGAAGGTACGAATATTTATTATTTCATAACTGCAGGTGTTGTTCATACCACACCTCTTATGTATTATACTAAGTTTTCTGAATTTTTCATACAAATATTTCAACAAAGAAGGGTCACTCAAGCAATAACTGCGAAAATTGGCCAGATTTTCAAATATGACGTTATCTGACTATGTTTGCTAGGAGTTCCTTCTTACACTGGCCTAGAGAAGGTTTTCTTTCTGGAATGAGCTCAAGCGCAATACCTATGCAGTACTAAGTACAACTACAATCTCCATGTTTTTTTAGTAACTACAGCAAAAGCTCCGGTTCAAATCAAGGAACATCACTCGAGCCACGATCATGATATAAGACTGGGTATAATTATCGGCTGTATCATCAGCTTGTTGTTTGTAGCATTACTGGCTTTATTCGTCATATGGAGTGATCCTTGCGGGTAAGTTAAACTATAGACTTACTCTGTCTATTTCCTTGTCTGTTTTAATGTTTTCTTGCAATGTATATGTACATTGTCCACTTGTCCACCGACCCATCAAACGGTCTGCCTCCGTCTGTGCCGTTAGTTAAACAGTGCTGTTGTTTCATTTTCTTTTCTAATAACATATACTCCGTTGCATTTAGCTGCCGTAGCCATAAACCATTGAGAGGCTCTGAAAATACCACACTAGTCAGGAATGGCGTCCAAAGCAAAAACAGAATGTCGAAACCAGAGACAATTAGTACCGAAGTTAGCGAAGCTTCATCCAAGCATTATCAAATTCTACAGAAATATTTTTACGAAGGTAAAACTGAAAAAAAGGTCAAGTACACTCTGGGTTACTTAAAACTTCACGAATGATTGACAGTTTTCCCCCGAAAATTGCGCGAAAACCTACTATTTACGGAATTAACATTTAAGTGCAAACGAAATAAGGGTGAGTTTTTCAAAGACCATTAAATTACACCAGTCCAAGGACAGGTGCACTTTCAGGTCCTTAAAAGTTTGCGAGTGCTAAATTGTTTTCCTCCAAATTGCAAGAGAAACTAAACTATATAGATAATATGCATATAAAAATCCTCAGTGACCAACTCGTTATACAACACCACGTAAGTATAAGTAGTATACCACTAACAAATGGTCAGTCTAAATTAGTTGTAAAAAATCTCTTGATGCTCTGTTAGCTAGGGAAAATGAAGACCTGGGAAATTGCACTTTTAACTATAGTTTAATTGCTTTTTGGTCCAACTCTTTATAAAAATAATTGTTGCCATTGCTTTTAGCCATACAGAATTTAGAAACCTTTCGTGTGATTTATTATTCTTTATTCCAATGTGCACCTAATTTTCTAAATAAAACGTTTTTTCCTACAGAAGCCAGCAAAGAATCTGACCGCGGACTAGGCATGGTATGTTATCAAAAAACTAACGTAAAAATTTAGTTTTTTTATTTGAATGTACATATGTATCTACAGTACTGACAGTAGCCTGGGCTTAAGGTGCGCGCTTTTGTATTGGCACTTTTACGTCAAAATCGCTTTGAATTTTATATCTTTATGTTCATAATGAAAATATATTAAAATAAGCCGATAAGACAAAACTAATTTAGAATATTCTCTTATGTTATCAGACGCCGAAAAACAGTCGATTATGCTTGGACAACGAAAAGGTTCCCTTTTTGGAAAAGGCACCGCAACAGAATGACTACAGGTAAAGACAGAATATGCAAAAGCTCATTGCTTATAAGAACTTTGTGTTTTTAGGCACTTACGTGGAAAATACTTTATTTTTTGACTATAAAACGTCATAATATCCGAACAAATTGCACGAAACTGAACTGAACAATCACAAATTAGTGTAAATATCTTTCTCGCAATCTATGCGATCATATATTAGCATTTGGGCACAAGTTTTCCATGTCACTAATGACTATACGACTTCTTGGAGCAGCAAAGATTAGATATCAAGTTAAATTAAAACATTTCCTTTTTTGCATCATTCCACACTTCACAGCAACACTTATTCTTTACATACATTTTGCCTTTCCAATCGCCATTCCAAGTTATTTCACCTTTAGACCGAAGAATCTGTTATTATAACAGTTTGTTGAAGTTAATAAGTTATACCTTGATAATTTTTCAGCGCTGATGGTTCATTTGATAGTCAAGATAGTGGGATACAAGGATACAACCAACTTGATAAAGGCTCGTCATCATCAACAACAAAGGAGTCAGAAAAAAGTCCAGTGAGTTGTTTGTTGATATTTCAAAGGCCATGACCTGCAAGAACCTTCTAAATCTAACTAACCTCAAACATTTTAACCATATAAGTTCACATTGTTCATATTGTCGTTATTTAGCACCATTCGCAAAGTGACCTTGAAGAAACAGTTTGCTGATATTCAATTGTATAAAATGTTGTCTTTATTGGCAAGTACTATTAGAAGACATATTTTTTTATCTATGGTTTTAACAGCCAACTAGTTTATAGTTCGGGTGTACCTACGGGAAAGAGGTTATATTAGAAATATTTATACACAAAATTAATTCAATTTAAAAAATGTGAAGAACAGGATGAGGTCAATGGTCTAAAAGAATTTGATGTAATTTCTATGTGACTTTTCCATGCCATGCAATACAATGTGCTCTATTACTATAACAGTCTCTTTGAAAAAATTATAATTTCAGTCATTATTGTAATGTTTACGAAGCACACGTTGACAATATATTTATGAAGAAAAATAATTCTGGGCCATTGTTCTCATTACTTCTCTATTTATTTAAAATACCTATAAAATGAGCTGCACAAATCACAATTTGCATGGGTGTACTAGCTCACATGAGACCCCACACAAAAAATATAGTTTTATTAAGTTGCTGTTTATTATTTATTACTTCATTAAATAGCTCACTTGAAATGGTTGATCAATAGCATTCCTGTGTGATTATCAATTTTTTAGACCAATTCACTATTATTACATGGTACTGTATGCAGTACTAAGATGCAAATAGATAAATAAATGGAACAAATTAAACTTGTTTTGATAATATTGTCAAACTGTTTTTTGATAAAAAAAAATCTGGATTGTTTTGGTAATAATGTCAAACTGTTGTTTGATAAAATAGCTGGAAAGCCAAATCAATATTATAAATTGCATTGTGAGCATTTATGGGTTCTCATTGATCAATCATAGTATGGGTGATGCATGGAATATACAAATGTCAGACAATGTCCTTTGGCCTGTAGCTCCTTTACCATTAGATGAAGTTTTACAGAATTTAACTTAAACTTTTTCTAATATTTTCTCAGAAAGTCATTTTCTAGTATTTTGTAGATTTTCAATCAGATGTTGGTCAATGTGTCTATTCTGTTCATCAGTTTTTTGAGAGAGTAAATGCTAGGCTAATTATTTCATATTGATGAGGTGCATAGATGATGGGACCTTCCATTACTCTTTCTACCAGTGCATAAAAAATTTACTTGCCAACTTTGGTACAGTAAAAGCACTGTTGTGTGCAATAGCTAATGACCAAAGTTACAGATTAAATGCACCTGTTTCACACATTCTGTACCTAGCTGGATTGTACCTGACACAGCAACTGCACCCATCATTCCCTCATTCCTGTTTCGTCATTACATGCTAAAATTCTAAGTTTATGCTCTAGGATTCACCAAATGTTAATAACAAAAAGAAAATTGACCAACATTTGCTTTGAATTTTTAGCTGTCATCTTAGTCAGAGCTACATATAATCAAAATCTGTATAAACAATAAAAATTGCTGTAAGTTATTTGCCCAAACTACCCAAAATTATATTTTTGTATGTTGTATGACCAAAGTATATTAAAATTGGTTGTCATTTGCCCATAAGTTTGGATCATACGGAAAACAGTTCAACTGGCAAACATATAAATAAATAAAATACAAAATACTTAACAGAACAAGTTATTTCGTTTTATAATATCTGAAGATATTTTGTCAAGACAATTATTGTACATCTATTTGGCATAAACAAGATATTTAAAATATCTAAGAAAACAAAATTTTTTTAGAGAAAAATTGTCATACAAGTAGTTCAGCTGCTGAAGATATCTCTTAGCCATATAGATATTATATATTTCTTTCAACCCACAAGGTACAGTAAGGCAGACAAAACTAATATGTTGACTGCCAACTGCGATGCCATATCTCCACTGACTTTAACTTCAATACTGCATGTGTAAAATGGCTGTAAACTTTAAACATGAGAAAACTTTTTCATTCCATTTATATAACTTGCAAAAATGTCCTATGTTGTCAGTTGAAAATCCCAATAATTATTTCACTCACATCACCATGTCATATTATTATTGACCATGTCACAATACTGTACAGACATTATTTAATTTAAAATTGTAAATATATAGTTACTTGTTCAGCTGTGTTTGACATTTTGCAGCATTCTTAAAAATTACTGTGTAAATAGCTTTCATTAGTTAAAAACTTTATTTGAATTTTGTAAGAAATGAACCTATGTTGATATTAAAGAAATCACAAACCTGTTATGTTATATGTGTGGTACAGTGTGCATAAACTGACGTACATAAATAGTAGTTATTATTCAAAGTACTATTCAGGGGTACCATAGTAGTAAAAAAAGTAAGTGTGATAGGAAAAACAATTGAATTTAATAATTAGGCAATATTGTATTAGGTTGCAATTCATATTACCCTCTTACAAAATGAAGGCAGGTGAGGTCAATATTAAGTCATTGATGACATTTAGACAGTATTATGCATACCACTATTAAAACATTTAATGTATTAGCGTGTTTTCCATTAATTTTTAATGAATTTAACAATTTCCAGTAGTGCTGATAGATGCTACACATTCAAGATAGGTCGGTTTGAATTTTTCTGGGTATCTCTCTACGTGGTTGGGGGTCTAATCAACAGGAAATATTAGACTAAAAGCAATATATTTTACTAGTTGCTATTGACAATTGTTTAGAATTTAGTATTCTATGATTTTTAAACAACGTACAGTTGTTGGAAAATGCCTGATTTCTCCAGGACTACTTAGCTGGAATTATTTTAATTTAAACTCTAAAAGATTTGGCCCATTCACGTGTCAGTGTGCACCATCACCTTGACCATGCCAGTGTATTTTCTCTATATTTCTACCAGACAATTGTACTCATCGACAGTATGTTTGGGTGATACAATTCATTTATTATTAACTGTTACACCGTTTTTATACACTACAATAATGCCCCACCGGTTTATATTTTATAAACTTGCTGACATTTTTTTTGCAAGTTCTAGTGTTTCACACAGCCACAGCTGGTTTACTGCCAATACGGCAATAGTGACACAAGGCTCACAAGAACATTGCCATGGCCAAACAGCAAAAATATAATACACTTCTTTAACTTCAAAAGTGCATACATATTTTGTTACCGCCTATTTTATGCCTTTTAATCCACGGTTTAAACCTTTCAAAAACTGACCATGACCATTTAAATAGTGACAGTGTGCTAAAGTGCGTAACAAACTAATATAAATATTGAACTGTGCTGTTCTGACACTGTCTAAATATATCGCTTTATTACTGACTTCTGTCTAAAACGTAACGCTTATGATCACATTTATGGTCAAAATTATGAAAAAATACAACAATTACTTAACATAACAGTATTCAACATTACTAACCTGTCATAATCATGATAAAGACAACATTATTAACTTCTGCTAATGCTACACTCAGTCTGATACTAAGCTTTCGCTTTACATATTCGCGAGTTGCATACAGTTTTGTAAATTTTACTAACCTCCAGAGTTACAGTTCAAGTTCGTTTTGTTGTGAAAAGCTTTGCCGTTTGCCACAAGGCTTAAAAAGACTGCCCAAGGCTACCAGACATCCATTTATTTAAAGCAAAACACCTGTCCAACATTTCGAGTACCGTACTCAGCAGCCTGCGAACGCCCACGGCGCGTGATCGACATCGCGACGTCTTTGGCCACGTGTACATACAAAACCCGCAAGATCTACGCATGCGTGCTGCTCCGCGCGCGAAATTGTAAATTTAAGTTACGTTTCTATAGACCCTTTTAAAAATGACGTAGTTTGCGGAGAAAGGTGATGCTACAAGCAATGTGATTGGCTTGCGTTATTTACGGGCCAATCATATTGCGTGTAACATCGCATTTTCCGCAAACTACGTCATTTTTAAAAGGGTCCATTGTGTAAATAAAAAAGCTTATAAAACAGAAAAGAAACACAGAATGTGCACGATCCTATAGGGTAGTCTTTCGTTTTCGAAGCCTTATTATGGTACTAGTCATATTAGCTGATGCAAATTACCCATTTTGGTGTTTACATATTTCTGGGAGATGTAAACTATTTCGTATTATTATTGTCACACAAACGACTCATTGTTTTGTGTCAACTAATATCGCGGCACCAACAAGAGACCATCTCTTAAAAGTATGTGTAAAGATTAAAATCAGCAATTTGCATATGTGGGCCATAGTGTGGCCTTGCAAGCTGAAAAACAGAAGACAGGAAAGACAGTAAGCATTTGGAAAGGAATGAATTCCTTTCCAAATGGTGGGTCGAATTCAAGTGTCGTTTTACGATCCGTGGGTGCAAATTGCATGTAGGTCCTGAAGCTGGAGTGCGGATGCTTTTAGCAGCTGGCGCTTTGACTAACGCCGTTCTATCTGTGGCAATTCCCCCATTAATAGAGGTAAGATGGTTTTAACCGATCTTCTTGAGTGTTTTTCACTTATTGGATGAAACCAGTCAACTATGTAAATCGGAAGCCATCTTTGTTTTGATGAAACAGTGAATAGAAAAAGAATATCCCGTGAGATAGTTGGCGAACGAAACAACACCCGAAAAAACTACATTGTACTGTTTTGCCTTATAGCTACATGCCAATCAATGATATTCGCATCCACCACAACAACCGAAAAGTACTGTTCTGTACTAACAGGTTTAAAGTCCTTAAACTTATGTTTATTATTTTTCTTACCCATTCTGACGATACTGACCCATAGACAGACCACTATAAAAGGGCAACTTTGTCCCATGCGTGCAAAAGAAATGTAAATATTTTTCTTATAAAAAATATCATAGCAATGCGGAATTCGGATGGAACTCTCGATACTGGGGAAAAATATTGTAGCTATAGCGTCGGATCAGGTAAAAATCGTTCTCTAAGCGTCCGAAAATAAGACATGGCAACTTGGATGATTTACGTGAAAATTTCTGCCGGTCAACAACAATCGTCCCATTTTATCACCCCCTGCCATGCACCACCAAAGATGGGATGTTGCCGATCAGAAAAAAATCTCGTGCGACTGAAATATTGTGCATGGGATTTATTGTCTAAGTGATTCAAAACAATTCACTAAGTTTCATTTTCGGAAGGCAAAAGAAAAATGAAAACAGGCCTTAATTAAGGAGCTGTGTCACCGCACTTGCATCTTGTCTGCTTAGTATGTATGATAGTTCTGCAAGTGTTTGGGTGATTCACATATGTTGGGTGATTCACATATGTGGGTGGTTCACATATGCGGGTGGTTCACATATGTGGGTGGTTCACATATGCGGGTGGTTCACATATGTGGGTGGTTCACATATGTGGGTGGTTCACATATGTGGGTGGTTCACATATGTATGTAGTAATTGAAAACATAGGTTGTGATAATAATATTAGTTGGATTATAATTATAATAACATTGTAATTCAGCAATTAAACTGAATCTATCATGAAATATGATTAATTTCTTTACTGTTTCTCTCACATTGCGAAGTTAATGCGCGAAGGGTGAATCTGCTCTTTTATTTATTTAAATTCCGTATATTTTGCATTTAATTCTATTGGATTTAACGTTTGTGCATTTTAAATGTGAGTGGAATGGAACACATTGGTAACCAAATGAATCTGACCAAGAACTTGTCTTGAGCGTGAAATTATTCTCTTAGTGGAAACAAACCTTTGGAATGTTCGCCGGTCACAATAAGCAACTGTCTCGCAAATGACCAGTAGATGATTTTGAGAAGCAGATGTGTTTGAGAAGTCTGTATGCTGTTGTACCCCTTCAAGGCTCAATTGGCTAAATATAGAGCAATTCCGGTAATTTGGCTATATAGGCACTATTTAGGCATTGATTATAGCTTTAATCTCGACAATTATCTAGAGAGCACGGAGTTCTAGATTCACACACTAAAAAGTGTCATTTGTTTATGAGTGTCCTATCTGGTACTGAAGAAATATGACATAGCACCCCGGCCATCAACGTAGCCCCGGGTTCAAGGGTGAGCGGTTGACCAGCCAAAATTACTGCTCCCACTCTTCGTACCCTTTAGGACGGTATTGGAATCCACAATATATAATTCTAAAACATCTATCGACATGTAGCCTGCGTAGCAGGCCCTCAGAGGGCAGGCTAATCGACTGGCTAACAGCCGTACCAGGAAACGATCTCGTCCAGGGTTCAATTCAAGTCGAACCCTGTTTTACACTCGTAAAAAAGGTCTTCCTTGGAAAATTTGCCAATCACAATGCCACACTATATTGGTAATTTGTGAGGCACTATGATCTTTAGTTCGCCAAAGATGAATTGAAAGATCAGTTCCAGTGCCTATATGTTCCAGCATATCTGCAAGACAGCCAAGTTTCTCTAAATGATTCGTCAACAAAGCTAAATGGAAGAGTCTGGGCAGGATTATCTACAGGCAGTTCTTTCATTTTGTGTATCACTGTAAAGCGATATCCATTTTTTTCAAGTTGTGATATGAACAGGAGCACGACGTCCGTCCGGCGGCTCAATTCAAACCCTGCAAGATTGTTGTCAAGTATAAACTGTTTCGCAATATGGCGGTGGTGGATCTCTGCTCTTGGTTATATTGACGACATAATCATTGCTAGTATCCGGAACGGTGACTTCCACAACATGGCGGCGACACTGGTGCTGACATTCTTGTCTATAGTTCAATTTGTGACTACTCGATTCTTCGCCAGTTTGCGTAGCAACGTCCTGTTGCCATTTTCCCACAGATTTTTGTATTTTTTCGGGGATAATGTTCGGTAAGGGTTCCTCGAATCCTGGTTTGTCTTCAAGCGATTCCTTGGTCACCGCCAACTCCTTTTCTTCTTCTAATTTTATCTGCAACTTTTTGGATCACATAGCTCAGTTATATCAATCATTCTAGCCTATTCTCGCAATTTACAGCATGGGGGTAGGGATAATTTTGTAATATTTGCATCTATAAGGGGGAAGCCTGAGTTGAAGCTGAAGCCTTCCGCAAAAATAGACATCTTAGTGAATAAAGATTAATAATAAAGTTTCAGAACTTGTTGTTTCTTGTCAATAAAATATAAACTCGGGAATTTGAAACATAACCCCCCCCCCCATTTTCAATTTTTTTTCATGGCGTTATTGCACCTGTTAATACTTAGCATTTTATTAATAAAATTATGTTTATACTGTTCATTACCTTCTGCCATTTTCTGAGTCAAACTTTATGAGGCGTGTTTTAGTTTATGAGGAATGTTCCCAAGAGCACAACAACGTCAGAAAACGAGGATGTCGGGACGGGACGGGATGGGACGGGTTCATCAGATGGGATGGGGCGCGGGACGGGTTTGGATGTAATGGAATGGGATAGGATTGGGGTTGGATGGGATGGCATGGCATGGCATGGCATGGCATGGCATGGCATGGCATGGCATGGCATGGCATGGCATGGCATGGCATGGCAT
>JAOTOK010054962.1:0-18090 GCA_025770025.1 Virgularia gustaviana
GGCAGGCAGGCAGGCAGGCAGGCAGGCAGGCAGGCAGGCAGGCAGGCAGGCAGGCAGGCAGGCAGGCAGACAGACAGGCAAGCAGGCAAACAGGCAAGCAAGTAGGCAACCGACCGACTGACACATCAGAAGTGATAACATAAGTGATTTATGCAACGGACAGTATTCAAATAGTACGCTATATAGTCTGGAGACTGGATTGGACTACAGTATTGGTACTCAAAAAATTATCAAGAACGACGAAGCGGAATACGGTGTTTGAGAAGGCTACATAATAATGGAATCTCTTGTATTACTAATGGAATCTCTCATAATAACCCTTGCACCCGTAACTAAGCCAAGCTGCTAACCTTAAACACTCATGTGTTGAGATTATCAAATTATAAACAGTATACACAATTCTACTTTGAACAATGCCTCTGTTACTGACATATATTAAATTAGTTATTATTAATACTTATAACAGTAGGGGACCATGCAGTTGTAAACTTTTAACCATTTCAAACGAGTCCAACACTTAGTAGAAAATTTCTTCAACGATGATCTCTTTTTATAACAGCTGTAAAGTATAATTTAACCATATTTCTACAGAAAGCTTATACTGTGAGTGTGTTTACATGCAGTGAATCTAAACATGACATATAGACTTTGTTACGTTTACTTGAACTGTCCATATTAGTGCAATGTCCTTGCTATACAGGATTGTTTTTACGGCGGTTGTTGCAACACTGAGCTATGAGAGCAATGATGAGAACTAAAGATATAGCTCCGCCAGCACTAGCACCAACTGCGACAACCACCTTGTCCACTTCTTTGCCGCAACTCAAAGAACAAGTTTTGTTCTTGCAACATTCTTTCGGTGGACCACAATCGTCTTCAACTATGCAAGGTTCGCCAACACAATGAGTTCTACACAGAGGGAAAGGCTTCTTCGGTCTCTTGCAGCAATAAAGCCTGCTGTCTTCACATCCGACACCATCATCGGAATAAAAACATATGTTTTGCCGGTACGGAGCCTCAGTAGTTCGGTTTGGTCGATCTGTGTAAGGAGGCAGCACGGTCGGTTCCTCGTTGTTGTTCTCAGTAGTGAACGGACGATCGTCGTTGAAAGGGCGCGTAGTTATGTTCACTGCTTCAAGTGTCACAGCACTTAACAAGAAAGCCACTAAGATTTGCAAGAGCATCTTTTCCATCATGACACAACACAAGAAGGCCGGTTGTTTAACGCTTACTTGTAATCAAAATGATGGCAAAAGAATATTATGCAAACTAGTTTGTTTGAAATCAAAGGAATCCTGTGGTGAGCTCATGGAGAAAGGGTAAACTTACTAGGAAGTGTAGGAACTTGATGGAACCTCATTTTGGTTGAAAATATACATGAGAGAAACACTCGTGTGTAGTAGCCTTAGGTATAGCTACTCTTTTGTAAAAAGTTTAATTTAATATTCACAGCAGTTTATCTTACCAATATTGTTTAAAATTAATCATATAGAACAGGTAAAAGAAAACGAGTTTAAGTTGGCCTAGAAAGCTGTACGGACAACTATGCATCAGTGTGGAAAAGCTTACGAGACGAATGAAAGCACATGATCTATTTGCATAGCTTTATTGACCAAACCAGCCAATGTAGCTAGCTTAGAGATCGATTTCATCTCCTGTAGCTCTTAGAAGCTGAGGTTGCATGCAGTTGCATGACTCAAAATACCAGATGCAAGCAGAATGAGCGCTGATAGCATTTTGTTAGGGATATCAGTTGCTCGCTATAACATTTTTGTTTTTTTCTAGTAAAAGGGGTTATTAAGAGAGTCCAGAAGTGCCGCTCACGTTCGACCAAATACAAAAAGCCAGCCCTATTCCCACACATCTTGCTAATTTATTTTTCGTGCTTGTTTCTTGTCATTGGCAGTAAATATGTAGTAGGTATCAAATATGGTAGGTATCTTGCATGGCTCTTTTTGCAAGTTTCGTTTATACTTTACCATTTCAGATCACCTTTAGTTCCTTCTGTCTTTCTGTTGTCGTAATCTGCATTGTAATATTAGATAGTACTATGGCCCTAATAAAGCTGACAATAGTTAACTTGTTTCCGATCAAAGCGTAGAGTTGAACGTAGACAACGTGCTATCAAACGGCGATCAGACTTGCCGTTTTTATTTCAAAACCTACCCCATGTCGAATACCAGTAATATCTATTTCAGCTTGAATCAGTTGTACAACTCAGCTGGACAGTTAGTCAAGGCTAACGTCTCGGTGAATTCTGACAACAGCAAAGACCATAGGATGGAAACAGGACAAAGAGAATGAACACCCCCAACGGAGAATCGCAGAAGAGCCACGGCGTTGATTAATAACAATGTTGGAAGTATTACGTGGTACAGTAGATGCTTAAAATGCGAAATATAAAGAGCTTAATAATTTGAGATACAACTGCGGTCCGAACACGAAGCGTAGGACGTTCAACAATTGTAATAGAATGCAGCAAACTCTAGAGTAAAACAGAACGCTAACTTCAGGAAAGGGGGAAAGGGGGTGAATTGAAGCCAATGCATTTTAGTTTTTCTGCATCTTTAAGTGCCCCCAAGATCATATTTTCACACCTGAATATTTTCATGCCAACACAACAGAAATGCTGCATAAAATATGAATCTCTTGTAGAAAATATTACAATATTTTGGACACTAGAGGTGCATCTTTTCAACGTTGCTTGACTGCAAGTGATACTGGCCGCCATTAATTTGTCATGTTCCGGAAGTGATCAATGAAGCGATGTCAAAGACTCCAAATGGGCTGTTTCTATTGGCTTGTTGTCAATTTGAATAAACGATGGTCGTTACACGTGGATTCTTGAAGGAACAAAATAGTTCAAGGATGCATGCTTGACAAAAAATACCCATAAAACCAGTTCTGATAGGTTGAAATGGTGGTTTAGTTTTACATTTTTCTTCCAACTAACAGATGATTGCATATTTCTGGTTTTGTTTTCTAAAAATTAAAAACATAACATGCAAATGCAACTATAGGTTTGTCAAACAATCCATATGTATTCTAATATATGTAGAAGATAAGGTAAACACTTGTGGACCCCAATATTAATATAATGCTTCCAATGGAACTGAGCCAGAAGGAAATTTTATGGAACTCAGAGCTTTTTCTGGTTGTATCAAAATATTTTTTGTATCAATTTTGCCTCTATTGCATGTGACATTTAATAATAACAAATGCTTAGTCAACAAGAAGATACTGGTAAGGATTGTTTCTACTACTAACTGGTAAATGTCCTGCATATAAGGAACCTATATGGATCCTGTACTAGGTTCTTTAATGTACCCAGGTTTCTGCACTATCCTATTAGGATCCTAACAACATTCTGCTTAATGATCCAGTACAGGGATGAAGTGCCTATGACATGAAATGTTTTATTGAAGGTTATAAAGTTCATTAAATGTATTGTGTGGTGACTTATTTCTGAAAGAAATGATGTTTCTGTAAGAGCCATGTATTGAAATTAAATCATATTTCCCTGGAGGGTTTATTTTTCAATTGTGTCTCACCTAAAGTCAACTTTAGGTGAGCAATATATCAGTGATTAGTCAACAAAATTGTTGTATACAGAATTCGGTAAAAAATAAAGTGCAGTGCAAGTGTAGCAATCTGATTCCAACAAAGTCCTCATTTCCGAGTCGGTGACCATCCATATATGTAGCAGTAACACCTGGGAGAATACGCACCCTCTGGCAAATGAGGATATATACAAATGCTTGCTCTTACATTTACCCTTATATGCACAACAACATACCGACATTTCTATATAAAAAAGAAACTTTACATTAGCTGCCTGTACCTGTTATCCTTTCAATAATATGTTATTATTTTTTGTTTGGGGATGACCTTGCATGGCCGGCAAATATGGCAACATTTTCTTATAAATTAATTTAGCCATTTGCTCATAACCTGTCTCTGTCAAATGGACATCATCAATCCAGTATTTATTTCTTGTACTATCATCCATGTTGTCATAGTTTAGTTCCTTGTCAAAGTCAGCAAGAAGTAGCATGTCAGTGGAATTGGTCACATAAGAACGAATCTTTTCATTTAAGATCTGTCGCTCTTTTGCAAATTTATCACATGTGGTTTCATAGAAGCTATCTTTCTCGCACTGTCTTGCAGTTAATGTTCCCATAATCACAGTTCTGAAGCCACCACCCAGAGCAATCTTACTTTGTTTGACTAGTTGACTGAACACATCATTTGCTGAAGCCCCTGTCTTTACAACAAGTCCATTTACCCAACGATCTGCTAAATCATTTGTACCAAGCAGAATGATCACCCATTCATAGTTCCTCTGTCGAAGATTGTTTTTCAGTCTTTCTGTTGAACTTCCAATGGCAGTGTCTCCATCAACCCCTGCATTATGAACTATAAAATCAACATCTTTTGAATGCAGTCGATTCAGTGTTTTCTCCAAACTTTTTGAATATGGATAATTTCCAGTTGGACTTCTGATAAACCCATTTGTCATTGAATCTCCAAACGCCAGAATATAAGTCCTTGACCTCTTGGGAACTGCCGTGCAGAAATTGTAATCACAAACAACGTACCATCCATAGACAACAAGGCAAATTAATAATACATCTAACCCTAAAAATATGTAACAGTGCTTGTGAATAAACCTTGCTGCTGGTGATTTACGGAGATAGGAAAGGTTACTCGTCATTTCGAAACAATACTTTTCATTAAATTCAACAATATTTCCAGTCGAATTCACGGGAATATACTACAGTATTTAAAATTATACAACAACTGAACAAGAATTTTTTTGACCAATGCTATAATTAACAACTCTCCCCAGTCCTTTCTCCGCTATCTTCAAAACATTTCCAATAACAAGTAAAAATAGGCACACGATGTGTGCATGTGTTAGCTCCTCATGTTGACAAACAGATAAAGACGTAGGGTACACGTGTTAATATTTCAGGATAACTGGATATATATATAGTACTGATTATCTTATATGAATTCTGAATTATCGGGAGATACAAACGGAAAAAAACTTAATGTTCTTTGGAACCAATATACTACGATGTTGTACCCCAGCAATGTTCTGTAAACTTTTGTGTCCTCACACCCAGGAAAAATGTCTTTTAGGTATTGCCCCCACTATAGCGAGAACATTTTGACGATGCCAGGTTAGTGCCGTCAGTAAGTGCGATGTTAGCCTGAATATACAAATACAAATCGGCGAATTTGGGGCTTGTGCAGCAGGTTAGGGTTAGGCTCTTGGCAATTTTGGTCGGTAGGGCCATTGTTTAGTATTCAGCAGTATACTTTTCTGCAAATTATATTATAAAACTCCATGAAAAAGACAAAGGAATCTGCAGTACCACATCCACAGTTTTATGTAGTTAATTCAAAATGTATTCCTATTCTGTATCCGAAGAAAAGCAACACAACACAATGACAATGCAAAACCAAGTACACAAAAAGCATTGAAGGGTTGAAAAGTAATTTTATATTTTTATTCTAATATATATACACAAACAAAACAAATCAATTTTTATAATTGGACTGTCAGTCTAATGTGGGAAAAGTCTTCTGGCAAACTTCTGAAAGAAATGACGAGCTTCCTATTTTCTAACTAGAAAACAGCACAAACATTATAAACGAGATATAGTAAAACAAGGTAATTGAGATACATGCAAGTCCGCTTGGCGAAGATGGAGAAAGGTAGGAAAACATTGCAGCAAGTTAGGATTTGGTCTTGTCATGAGAGGTGATGGTTCAATTACGAACCAGTTGAAACTGATGGACTTGTGGAATTTAGAGTAAGCTTGATGGCGAAACAGACATTCTGGACTTTTACAAGAAGTAGTCTGGTGTGCGTCTTGTGACATGAGGTTCACCTCGCCTTGGTGCTGGGTCAAACTGTAAGCTGGAAAATAAAAAAAAACGGGTTAAAGAGTCAGCAGTACTATAATACAACACTAGCTGCAACACACCAACAATTACATGCCAGCGCAAAGTTCCAATGTTCATCTACTGTACTCTGACCAACAGAAGGTATGTAGATGCTATTCTACAGCCTACATGAATCAAAATAGTGACGGCTAACCAACAAGTATTTGTATTTAAATGGTCAGAACCAAACAGCATGTGCAGTAGGCTGTGTATCAGGCAAGAAAATAAAGCCATGATACTCGGGTGTACGCATGGAGCAAATTGGACAGTATGCTACTTTACAAACTCAAAGCAGAGCAGAAACTACTTACTAATAATGGTAAACTCTCATTATTGCAGAATTCTATCATTAACTGTAAAACCAATTTGTCATTGTGATATTTTAAAATCACCGAGTTTACCAGTATTCATAACAATACAGTGAAGAAAAGCTCAGTCCTTTCGTATAAATGCACCAAAATTGGTGTGTATTTAATTTAGTGTAAGTATATTTCATTATGTACAAATAGTTTTAGTGACTCATGGCAAAACAGCAAATTGAGCCACGTTTTACTGTTGAAATGGTCACAATTAATACTTACAATGAATACTTCAAGGAGTCATCAAGCTCCATAATGGCAGCCTGGTTGCCACAGCGATAACAATAATTAGGAGCACTAAAGATTGTAACCACATTTCGGTCATGGCACCAATTATAACCCTAAAATAAAGTGGTTGGTGGAAAGAAACATCAGTTAAAAACTTGCGTTAGTCCACTTTATAGATCTCAAGGGATTTATAAAGTGAAAATCATGTCTTATTAGAAAGGTGTTTTACAATTGATTCGTTCAGTTTCCCAAGCTTTCCCAAAATTGCTACCTATCGTTCATTTCTTATAAAATAGGAAGATTTTATTTTAGCAAATTATCTCCTTTAAAAATCATTACTTACAGAGTTTAAAACATAGATCCATTTCCAGCCGATAATTTCATAAAATATAGTATGTTTCTCTTTATATTTTATTAAAACATAGAGTCATATCAGTTATTTAGTTCATAAATTTAGTTTAAATGCAAACATCCTGTTACTGGTATATTAATGAAACAGTTAATACCTGTATATTTTCTGTGTCACATATCAATACACCTAGCCTTGATGTGGTTTTACTAAAGTGTTAGAAACTACATACTGTACCTCCATAACCAGTTGATGAGCTCTGGAAACAAGTGTTAGTCCATTTGTATGGTTGAATTGCTCAGAGATATCTTGACCAAAGGTGTAGCCAGCACCTCTGGGAGAGATTCCCCAACCACCCCGATCATCAGGATCACTCCACAAAAGATCACACATAGGACCCTTTAAGGACAAGGACACAAAATTAAAAAGACTTATGAATTGAAGAGAATATACCTTAGATTATGCATTTCAGTATTTGAATACATTTATTGTAAATGTTTAAATTATCAGTGTAGAAAAAACATTAGAATGGCCTTTGAATGGAGAAATAAGGTTGTGTCTATTTTCACAGGTATATTATAGCTGTCTAACCTATTAGACAATCATGTATAAGCAAGAGGAACACAATTAATTTATTCGTTTATCAATCAGTCTTCAATCAACTGTCAAATAACTCCCATGTTCCTCCTACTTGCACACAACTGACTACTTAATTAATTAATAGGTTCTAAAGATGCCCTGCTAGATGTAGCTCTCACAATAACCACTACCTTATTTTGGACTTCTTTCACTGTGATGAAAATTACAGGCAAAATGACAGGTATTTTTCATACTTTGGCAATTCACCAGCCTTTCACTTTCCATTTATAGTTACACTGCCTATGCAGCAATACAACTTCTTTCATATAATTTTATTTTTTGTTGGATTGGATAAGCTTTGAATTTCCTGTTCAAACATGAGTTCAGATAAGAATTTGAGTAGATTTTTCTAGACTGCATTAATTCTAATTAACTTGAACTTGCTATATGAGCAAATCTGAATTGTCCAATCCAAACTCATGCACACCTGTAATAAGAAGTGTTCAAACTCTTCTAATTTTTTATTATTCGTCTGTCACAAAGTATTAGATATGAAAGCTTGTTACAGATACTTTTGCTGAAGAACTCTCATTATTGCAGAATTCTATCATGGTTTATCATGACTGCCAATTAGCAGCTGTGTTATGTTTTAATCATTGAGTTTACTTCAGCAGAAAGATAAATATTATGCATAGCAAGACAAAGGACATCTCACCTCATGTGGGACTTCTTGTATCCTGTCCAATGCTCGTATATGATCAAGTGTATCAATAGATGGAGACAAACCACCATGGAGACAAAATATCTGGAATGGTATTCAATTTATACATTATAGAAGTTTAATATACCGTAATTCTCTTTTAACTTTTGTTTCTTTCTTGATTCAATGTATTGTCAACCTCCACCATTTCCCCCCTGGTTCCTATCATGATTGTTTCAGCTGTTAATTTGTTCAATTTTTTGCCTTCGCCATTCTCATCTCTGTTTATATCACATTCCATCTTCCCTTCCCACTTCCTCCCTAACCCCCCGCCCCTCTTAGCTTTCTCTCATCTTTAGTCCATTTACTAAATACAGTACTTTATTTATTCATTTATTCATTCCTCCCCTCCTTCCTGCCTCTTCTTACCTGGCTGTCAACCAATGCTGTTAATGGCAGAAAGTCAAATAAATCTGTGAAATATTTCCAGACATTGGCATTGCCATATTTCCGCAGACATTCATCATAAAAACCATAAACTTGAGTAATTTGTCGACTTTCATGGTTCCCTCTGAGAATTGTGATTCTGTGTGGAAAACGGACCTGAAAAACATGATTAAATATTTGGTTTAAGAATGGTTAAAGAATTATGTCACTCTCAGTTTGCCTTTCTAATTAATTATCTGCATACTTGTACATATATTCTTACCTTTAAAGCAACCAAAAGAGTGACGGTTTCAACAGAGTAATAACCACGGTCAACATAGTCACCCATAAAAAGGTAATTTGTGTCAGGTGATTTTCCACCAATACGAAATAACTCCATAAGGTCGTGAAATTGTCCATGAACATCACCACACACTGTTACAGGACATTTCATCTGCTGCACATTAGATTCTTTGGATAAAATTTCCTTAGCCTGGAAAGGATAACAATTGAAAATTAAACAATAAATTGTTAATTCAGGCAGGTTTACTCATACAAAACTGCAAAATGTCTAATAATTTTGCTGAAATGCTACGTTTATTTGTGTCAAACTGCATTAAAAACAGGCAAATCTCATAGCAGGCCGCCTATGCTTGGTGGGAACCATGCCTGTGGGGCTTTGCACTTATGAAAATAGCATTTCCCCATATTTTGTGCAGAGATTTCCGTAAAACAATAATGGCAGCTTAAAGTAGGCCCAGAAATTAAAGCATTTGTTTGGGCTCTGCCTGTTAGATATGTGGTTGCACAAAGCTTTTATTAGGCCTGTTAAGACATAGGCCCCTTGGGAGGGGAATGCATACAGCAAGTGGCCTTAAAAACATGATGTGCAAAATTGTACATGTGAACAAGAGGTGCTGATGAAATACTGGGCCCCCTGAGTATTGGTAAATTAAAATTAGATTGTACTGCTGGGGATTGAAATGATAGTTTCTGAACCTTTTAATAATAGTTCTATTGCAGTAAATACCAATATTTAGTATTTTTCACTGTAATTTTGCTTTAAACAGATTATTTCACTACTAACTTTGTCAACTATTAGTAGTAACTTTGCCATTTGCAATATGAACAACGGAAAACTGAATTATGTACATGATAGTAACTGGAGATAAATAATAAGATGCCATATTATGATGCCAGAGATGCTGCTTTTCTGCAACATGAAGGCAATCATTAAATTATTACATGTTTTATTAAAACTAGTCCCTCAGTCAGTCACAAAATACTTCAGATATTATCACCAAGATTCTAATCTCTTTTTATATATCTCCTGTACCTCAGGGTGATTTCCAAAGGATATGTCAAAAATATGTAAACAACAGCAGCTGTTATTGTTACCTGACATGCATTTAGAATGTCTAAGGAGCAGTTTGCATTGGTGGTCACACATACTATTGTATGTTGAGTTTTTATCTAAATATGTTTGATAAAAAGACAACTTCTCTGTTTATGTTTTGTTCCAAATGCACTTTATTCAACAAAAGTGTGAAATCTAAACAGTTCTTTGGCAAGGTATGAATAACCACATACTGGTATTCAAAATTTAACTATTGCCTTTAATAATAAGCATTTTTTCCTTGGGCATCAAGCATATCAAAAAACTTATGTTAAAAAAGGCACATTGACATTCTCTCAGAATTCCAAAAAAACAATACTGTACGTACCAATGTATATGGTAATATTTTTTTTACAATAATAGATCAAATTTCAAAATCTTAGTCACATGCTGAAATTTGATAAAAAAGGGACAAAAATTGGTAATTATGTACAATTTCCCAATAGCGTCTGTCAAATTGTGGTATAAAACAAGTGATTATTAAATAGAAGTTCTACGAAAATAAGCTTCAAATACTGGGCTTCAAATGACATATGTTTTGACTTTTGAGTGAGATCTCTGGTCGCCATTTTGGCTATTATTCAATCTCTTTTAAACTACTGTAGACTAAATATTTTCAGGTTTCAGACAAGAAGTAGCTTTATGATAAGAATTAGTTATATTCCTAAAATGATATACTCTAACACTACGACCATGACACAACATAAATATCTGAGTGGTGCTATCGCAATAAATATGAACTATAATAACCGGACTACAGTGAGTAATACACAAATTCGACATGTGGCTGTATGCATAATACTAAGCAACTTAAAAACACAACAATTCTGAAGCGACATCTATCATTAACTTTCAGTAGTTGCCTTTATTTAAAGGTTGATATAGATATTGTGAAATGTGGACGGTTAAGGCCGATGAATATCAGTGTTTTCTTACCTTTTCACACAACGTTTTCACCATTGGTTCGGACAACTGTTTACAGTCATTCAGTTGCTCGATCCAAGCGTCCAAATCTTTTGATGTAGTTTTATCTTCCATATCGTAAACTATTCCACAAAACACGTAGTATACGATAGGTCTATGTTTCTTTGGTCTAATAGAGCGTGAGAAAGCCGGGGAAGCGTCAAGCGATCGCTTTTTACAGCAATTTCCCCGTTTCTCTTTCTCAATCGTTGTCAAGCCTTGAAATCGACGGCCCGCGAAGGAAGATCGTTGGCACTTCAACACATCATAACATGCGCCAGATTCAAACCGAACATTTACCGACCACTGCGCGATGACACGAATATCATATATTTTTACAGAGTACACAGTTTCCGATACTTTCCGACACGACCTTACAAATGATGTTATTTACGAGGACCCCTGCGGTGATTACGCTCCAAATATGGAAATGCTTCCTATATAATATGTTGCAATACCAAAATTGACGTTAATAGCATGTCCGGGGGGAGCCGTCCAAAATGTCAAAAGTTGAACGGCATCTTAAATTGAAGTTTTTGTTAAGATTTTTTAAAAAATAAAATAATTTTCAATGCAGGATAATCTGATGATTTTCGATCAGTCAGTCATTCGAAAAAATATATTTCATTTAAACAGTAATTACATTCTTTAATGCACTAATTATGAAAATAAAGTAGTGACCCCCCCCCCGGTTGGAGAATTGTTTGGGAGTGAACGAGTAACGCCACAAGATCCGACTTGTATATCACACAACAAACTCTTCTGCATTAAGGACGGTTTATCACAAAAGGTTCGTTTAACTTTACATTTATAATATAACTGAATTAGTTTTGTTTAATAACGAGTTACAGAAAAATTTAAAAGCACACGTTTGTGCTATTTGAATTTCTGTATTGGTATTTTTATCTTCCTCTTTAGTCTTTAATAATACGGTATTAATTTCCGTACGTATTCTATATTCACAAACTGACAAAGATCTCTCATTCTCCTTTAAAGAACCTGTATTTTTGTAACTCGATTCAAATTTCGTTACCCATTACTTATAATTTTCAGAAGATAATCAAAATAGTAAAGCAGTGTTAATATTAACATCTAACTATATTAGTATATATGATTTAAAAGGCTATGTTTTCCGGTGGAACGTAATCTAATAGTTTATATGCCATGAAGGTATATTAATAGCAAATACAGAGTAAACTGTAGATAACGTATGTGTAGAAAAGGGGTATTTATAGAGAAGCTTTGTTGTTTTATTGGGATCTCAAGGAAAACAACATAAATGTGTTGAAAGTTTCAGAATAGTGTCATCATCTAGACTCTAGTACTTGTACTAGTAATGTGTTTCCAATTTAGCCAGACAAGTTAATATTTAATAACCAATGTAGAAGTTTACTGTTTAGCAAACAAAATGTGGGTTGATACTGTTTTGTAAAATGAAACCACCTTTAAAATGTCATTTGTACCAATGTGATAATATATTTTATTAGGTGTGTTGTTATATCAAGGGCAGGAAGGGAAAGTTAACATGCAATTTATAACCATAACCGTGCATTATTTTATTGTGATCTCCTCCTACCACAGCATGTAATTTCCTTTTATAATTTCATGCCCATTGTGACAAAAAGGAAAAATTGTATTATTTAGACACTTTCAGATTCTATATATGGACTATATATAATGAAATAATTTAAAGGTTAACCTTTTGTCACATTAGGAGTTCATATTCCTTACTTTAGACATATCATGGCTTATCCTGGTGGAGGTTATGGTGGAGGATATCCCCCTGGTGGTCCAGGCTACCCCCCAGCTGCCCCTGGCTACCCACCTGCTGATCCCGGGGTAAGTCACACTATATATATTTCAGTGATACAAAGTGCTCACCATCCCTACATTACAAATCTTATATACCATTGATGTAAGATATATTCCAACATGTGGTTTTATGTTGCGAAATTAAACAAGAAAAGATGAGATTAAGTAATAGTCAATCATGAGATTTTCGCACTGTTTTAACATCAATCATGTCAGGGAAATTTGTTCTTGTCATTTTTTAACTGGCTTCAAGACTAATGGTAAGGGTTTAATGGTGAGAGCCAAAGTTTTATAACAGTGGGTCATAAAATAAGAGCAAGTTGGCCGCTCCCTACTATTAACTTTCATCCTCATTTAATGAAACTTTTTTTAATATTTGTATTTTAGTACCCAGGCTACCCATCTGCTGCACCTGGATATCCACCTGCCCAACCTGGCTACCCACCTGCTGCCCCTGGCTTTCCCGCGGCCACTCCAGGTTATCCACCTGCTGGAGGATATCCACCTGCACCTGCACCAGGTTTTGCTGGTACCCCAGGTATATTCACAGGGAAAAATCCTATTTCCCAGTAATGTATTTAATTAGGAATTTTTTGCTGTGATAATGATTATAATTATTTTTGCAGGGTTAGTGATCATGACTTAGTTGATATTGGATTTGTTTTATAACCAACTAAATATATTTACTGCATACTAGGCAGTATCAAATATGAGACTGGTTATACACAGTGTGGTCATCATTACTAGAGGCACAACATACTTGCTAGTGACAAATTAAAACAGCTGTAGTAGATAAGGGTATTTACTGGTCAATAGTCATGATCATCAGTTGGTTATTTTTCATAGCTTTACATAATGATATAGAAGCACCGTAATTGTCAGAGCACTGCTCTTTTGTAGTGAGAAATATTCAGCTGTACTAGTCACAAATAATATACTAGCTAGATATTTGTATTACTTGTACATTTAGCAGATTGTTAGGTACCGTAGTACATGAATGAAAATATCTCTGTGAGGAACCAAAGCAGTGTGAGCAAACTGTAAGCAATCCTTGATGAGTTTGTTTTTTATTTAGGAGGCTATCCAGGGGCTCCGCCTGCTCCTGGTGGATATCCTGTAGGTATGGTGATGAATCTATCAGCTGGCTTAAGCCATTCTACCTTAGTTTAATATATTTTTTATTGAAGGGTTATGTGTAATTAATAATGACTCCTAGTCCTATCCTTAATAAATACCAAATATTAAGCAGGAAAATGGGTAATAAGCTGATAATAAAATATTATTATGCAAAAATAACTAGGGATTATAAATTATTACAGTATTGCATAAATTTAGTAACTGGGACATATGAAAGACTGTCAGTAATATTTGTTGGTGGTTAGCAAAGGGATAATATTATTACATAATTGTAATGATTACATCATAATGATATCTAGTATCTGGTTGTTAATATTAGGAGGTGCTCCTCCCCCCTCTGGTCCTGGTTATGGGTCTCCATATGGTGGTGCACCAGGTTACCCAGCTGGAGGTATGTATGGTCAACAGCCACCACAACAGCAGTATGGCCAAGCACCACCACAACAACAGTACACTCAAGCACCACCTCAGCCAGGTTATGCTGGTCAAGCCCCACCCCATCATGGGGGGTATGGTAGTCAACCACCACCCCAGCAAGCCCCTAGTGGGGGATATGGAAGCCAACCACCTCCACAAGGGAAAGCTCCATCTGGACAGAAACCACCAGCACCTGCTGCTGCAGTAAGTGTGACATTATAAATAACAAATAATCACAGGCAGGGTAACTTATTATAACATAACATGCGACCAATACCATTGGTGAGGTACTCATAGTTGTCTCATCGAACAAATTGGGGTCCTGAATGATCTCATCAACTGCCCGGGCTAATAAAATCACAAATATTCAGTGCTAAAAAATAAACCATTGGTGGCATTTTTAATTTTTTAAATGTTTTTTCTAGAAAAGCTCAGGACCACCTACAGCACAACTTGCTTCTATGTCAATATCACAGGTATGCAGTATGCCTGAAATTTACAATTGTGTTATTGTTTCAACTGTCTTTTACCATTTATGTATTTGAATTGTATTCAGTTTGGTCATGGCACTGTGAAAGCAGCATCACCATTTGATGCTGAGGCAGATTGTGAGCGATTGAGAAAGGCAATGTATGGAGCAGGTAAATACTGGTAAATTATGGTCAAAAATACTGCAACTTGCAAGTACAGTATAAATTATATTTTTTTGATTTTTGGTTCTGGTATAATGTGTAGCAAGTCAGCTGTGATAATATGTTTCATGTCATAACAAACAATTTTGCTTTACAGGTACAGATGAAAAAACAATTATTGACATCCTTTCAGCAAGGTCAAATGAACAGCGGGTCAAAATAAGATTGCAATTTAAGACCATGTTTGGAAAAGTAAGACCGTACTTTCATAACATTGTACATGAGTGTGGAAGAGCTTAAAACTGTTGACTGATTTATATATTAAGCTCATGTAACTTCTTGTTAACATACATTACTGTTATCAAGGATTTGATCAATGAACTGAAATCTGAGCTGAGTGGTAACTTGGAGGAGTGCTTGTTAGCCATGATGGAACCAACATACTTGTATGATGCAAAGTGTTTGAGAAGAGCTATGAGGGTAGGTTATATACCCATAATATTATGGTATTGGATGCTTCCATTCTTGTCTGTCTGTACAAAATAGCTGATTCATTAAAAACTCTCTTGTTGATGATAGGGTGCTGGCACAGATGAGGAGACATTGATTGACATTTTGTGTACAAGAAACAATGCAGTAAGATACAGTTAATCTTTAGTTGATCATTATCATAATAAGAATAGTGATCCACACACGCTGAATACAGCTTTTTATTAGCTTTGGAATCAGATTCCAGCAAGTAGGATCTAGAATCCAAGGAATACATTTTTGAATCCAGGGAGAGGCTGGGGTATAGGCAGTGGAATCTGGAACCCAGGCAATGGGATCCAGAATCCACATAGTTGAATCTGGATTCCAAACACTTGAATCTGGATTCCACACAGTTGAATCTGAAATCCAGCAATGGGGCATGAAATCCAGCAATGGGACATGGGATCCAGGTAGTAGAATCTGGAATCTAGGCACAGACATCTAGAATCCAGCAATATAGAATCAGGAATCCTGCAGGTAGCGAAATCCAGGATACAGTTAACTGAATCTGAAATCTAGACATTGAATCCAGACAGTCTAATGGAACGGAAATTCAGGCAGTGGAAGCTGAAATCCAGAATCTAGACTGAGTAAGTTAAAACTCAGCATCTTCGGAGTAAATTCCGGAATTTAGGGAATGGTATCCGGAATCCAATGAGCAGAATCTTGAATCCAGGAAAACCCAAAATGCACAGAGTGGAATATGGGGTCCGGAGTGGAATCACAGGATGAAGACAAAGCACCTTATGAAACTACGTTTAACCGTAGCTTCATTTAGGCGCTCAGTCTTCGTAAAGCTCAACTTTTTCAAATGATATTTTATTTTTAGGACATTTTAAAGATCAAAGAGGAATATAAAACTTGTAAGAACCTGAAACCTGTGAGGTGTTTCCTCCCATTTTATATTAGTTTACATATTTTACAAAGAGAAGCACGGGTGTTACGTGTTGTTGTCACGTTGCTTCACGCAACTGATGTTAAACTTATATCGCATTAAATAAGTCAGGGTCGGATTAAGGGGTGGTCCCGAGGAGCCCCTGGACACTCACTAGACAGAGCTATAAATGACCATCCACCAGATCAGTTACTGTTTTAGTCCAATTTCGCTAACACCGAAATACACAAATTGATCATTGCAGACTGCACCAGTGATCGAGTGAAAAGGGGAACGGGATATATACTGACATGTATACACTTTCATGTATACCATGTAATATCCCTGTGGCGGAACATTGATGTATTACTATTATATTGATCCTTACCATTCGGTACACTAGTCACCATGCAGACAGTTTTACAATGTACCTCACCAATGGAACCATAGACTGATGTTGACCGTCATTTTGCATGCCTTTCTGTCCTTGTCATTTACCACATTCATGATCGACGTAGATCTGCTTTCGGTAACACTAGGGCCCTCGGCCTCCGAAAGGTTAATACGGCCCTCAAATAAGTGGAGCGATTTACGCGAGGCGTTGACCATCAAAATGAGATGAGGAAAAACATATTTTACACACCCCTTTACATATTATAAATTTAATAGATTACAAGAGAGACTTGGAGAAGGATTGTGTCAGTGAAACAAGCGGGCATTTCAAGAGACTTCTTGTTTCAATGTGTCAGGTACCAAAATGTTTCATGAACTAGCTTCTTGCATCGACTGCACTAGAAGGACTGCAAGTGTTGTGTGTATTTTGAAGTGTGCATATTGCTTTGGTCAATTTGTAGGCAAATCGTGATGAAAGTAATACTGTTGATATGGCAAAAGCAACGAAAGAAGCTCAGGACTTGTACCAGGTTAGTTCGTGGTTTGTAAAACGGCAACAAATCCGAAAATGCGTGCACTGTATGACTTTGTCGTTTTAAAGGCTGGGGAGAAGAAGTGGGGAACTGACGAATCACGCTTTAATGTCGTGCTGGCCACGAGGAATTTCAAGCAACTGAACGCCACATTTAATGAATATGTGAAGGTAAGAGAGACTGGCAAATAACAAACGCCGACCAATATATTACAAATACAAAATTACATTTAACTTTCTGCATGTACAAGGGCGGTAGAAAATTGTGGAAATTTTGCGCGTGACGTGTTGCTATAAATGGGTGGGTGTATTGCATGCCACAGCAAACCCGAAAGACTAAATCCAAATTACGTCCTCTCGACTGAACTGCACATGCGTATAGTACTATCCTTGCATGATGTTATAACTACGAAATTTCTTTTCCCCTTCAGGTTTCCCAACGTGATATTATGAACAGCATTGACCGTGAAATGTCCGGTGATTTGAAAGTTGGTTTCAAATGCATTGGTATGTTGGTAGATAACGCAGATAGCCACAGAAAACTGTAACTAGTAATGTAAGTGACGTTTGTATACTGACCTTTTTATATCTTTTTCTTAATTCTTAGTGCAATGCTCACGAAATACGTCTGTCTATTTTGCTGAAAGATTGTGGAAGAGCATGAAGGGTGCTGGAACTAATGACTCTCTGTTGATTCGTATTGTTGTCTCTCGTTCTGAGGTACATATAGATATTTATTTTTTAGCGGTCCGGTTTCCATCACTTCTAGCCAATCAGATTGCTCCGTTAGCAGTCCGGTTTCTCCCA
>JAOTOK010055073.1:0-18084 GCA_025770025.1 Virgularia gustaviana
TTCTTGTGTTTTGAACCAGCTAGCTGGAATTAATTGAAGAACGCTCACTCGTGTTAGTAGCTACTCATCATGCAGTCGGACGACGGAATCAAAAGTTCTTTTGTGCGCCCTTAAAATTAGAGCTATAGTTTTCTCCCCTCCCAAATGTTAGAATTGTATTGCTTACAGCGTCTGTCCCATCCTTCCACTTTGGTCTGATCTGCAAGGATGTCACGTGATTCAGTACAGCGCGCATGTCGTATGATTCGACCGGGAGACCATTTGAAGCTTTTGTCCAGTTTTGTTCACCAAGAAAAACCTTAAATAAATGTAAAAGTACGCGGTGTTTACATGCTACTGCATTTTCTGGAATGAAACACTAATATGAACTTCATATCCAGACTCTTTTCTCAAAGTAGCACAAGATACGCAACAAGAAAATTGATGATCAAGATTTTAGAATATTGAAACAAATACTTATATAATTACAAGATTTTGCCCATTAACATTTGATTAGCGGAACATTGGACTCGAATAACTATATTGATGGTGATACATACCTTAAATATAGATTCCGTGTTGCTTGGTCGTTTACTGAACTTGTAGACCAGTGAGTCATTGAACCATTTTCCAGTAAGCAGCACATCTACCTCAGTTACATTCAACGATTTCTTATCCACCCAGAGATAGAACGTCATATAATGTTGGTAAGCAACCAATTTTTCACCCAAAAAAGCCTGAGAAGCATTGTAGTAAATACTTTCACCATTCTCAATGGTCAACTTCATGGCACCTCTAAAAATAAGAGCGTTCAAATGCTGTACAATTTATTGACATCATATCAATGCAGGATAAAAAAAAATATTCACATTTTAAATAAAAATATGATTTGACTTAGGCTAGACTGAAAGGGTGGAAAATTTGAGGTCACCGAACTCATTTGGGAGATAAACACAATGTTGTGAAATTCACAAAGCATGCGCTGTTTAATATAGTATAGCAAAATAAAAACTCGAAATATAAAGCAAGATACGCAACTCACGTAATTTCACCGTCAAAATAAAAATAGGAAATTTCCAATTTGCCATCACCGTCAGTTTTTCCCCAACCATCAAGGACAACGGATTTTGGGTTTTTCGGCCCTAAATCTGCTTGCAAGAATGTTTCATACATATTTGGTTTACTAGAGCAATTGACAGTCTTCCCTGAACAAAAACACTTCAGACAGCCAGTAGGGTGATACTCGCTCAGGCCATAATGATAACCTTCAGGACAAGAGTCACATTGCATTTTCACAGCCATTGGTTTACAAGGACATTTACCAGAGGTTTTGTTACATGTGAGCGAAGAGCTGCCATGAATATCACAGTTACATGGTTCACAACCTATGAAAAGAAATAAAGCGTCGATCAAAAACACGATCCAAGAAATTCTTTCATATACGCGCGCTTTTGTCATCTCGTATTTAGTTTCAATTTGCTGGTTTAGCTGCAAAAAAAATCGATTACGATATTTACAACATATTTTTTTATCAGCCATCAAACGTTGAACGTTTGTTTTAAAAATCTCTGATGTTGGTCTAAGGGTCAAAAGCACCCCATAAATAAACGTGAATGCCGCAGATAAACAGGCCATAACCTGCCTGAAACCGAGATAGTTTTTCTCTGGTTTGAGCAGAAATATGTAACGTTCAACGTTGATTTGTATATCAAATGAAGCTCTTGAGAAAAACCTCTATTTTGGCAACGTTCATTTCAAGACTTTGACTTATAGATTTTTCAAAATTTCTTTAAACAAATGTTTCAAATTTACACAGCAATTTTACAATTTTGAGTCAGTTTCAGACAAGCGTTAAGCATTAGGCATTTCATACGGCAGGAAAACTAAAATGCACTGGCTTCATCCATCACCCAACTCACCCAGAGTTAGCGCTCCAGTTTACACTAGAAGTTCACTGGTGGAAAGCCAGATGGAAAATTACATTTTGTAGACCAGAAATTACATTTTGTATAGACCTGAAATTACATTTTGCATGTAGACCAGAAATTACATTTTGTAGATCAAAAATTATTGGTAGCAACTAATATAGTAAAACAACTTCTTACCATCCAATGTTAAGTTAAAAGATATATCATCGCATCCCATGTTGCAACGTTTTCCGTCTACACCAGGTAAACAAGGGCATGTTCCATTGGAAAAACATTGAGAGTCGGTGGAATACTTCTCATCACATCCGCAGGATAGGCAACCATCACCAGTGTCAAACCCATAAAAGTCCGTCTTACATGACGTACATTGTTTACCAGTAACCCCAGGTTTGCATCTACACTGACCAGTAAACAAGTCACATGTGCCATCAATACTACCAACTTGGTCACAGTTACATGCTAATAACAAATCAAAGAAATAATATGAAGCCTTTTCTTGGCCACTCCCAAAACGTTTAGAATGGCAACTGAAAAATAGGTTACCATTAGCGTACATTTTTTATCAATTGTACCGTATTAATTATATGACAGTCTGATTTCCTACATTTCTGATTGGTTAAAAGCCGGTTCGTAAGAAGACATATTGCTCCCAATTTTGCGTGTTTAGACCGGTTTAATTGTACTTTTGAAAAAATCCTTAAAAATGCGTTTTCTTTCCAAATCAACAACTCAAGGCTTCAATTGGCTTGTAACTGGAAGTTTTTTCTGTCAAACTTTTTTGTAAAAAACCACTGCATTGTATTACACAGAAATATTACTGATCTAGCATCTACGACGCGAAGGCAACGAGAGATTAGTCACGCAAAAGAAAAAAGTGCCTCATTCACTACAAAACTCTTAACGTCGTCTTGGTAGATTGTGTTATTAAATACTTTTTAAATATATTTACCCTGGCATCCAGTTGACGTAAAATTATAGAATGTTGTTTTACATCTATCACAATTCTTTCCATCCACATTAGGTCGACACATGCATTGTCCCATATTTGTGTTACACCAAGTACTGTTCGAGGAACCTGTATCATTGCATGAACAAGCTAGGAAAAGATAAAGGCCCAACAGTCAATTTTCGTATCTTAAGAAAAAAAACTATTGTCAATAATTTCAGTAATTTCTCACACAAAGATGAGCTGACAAGGGTCAGTTACTATATGAACGAGGGGTTCAAATTTCACTGGGAGGTGGGGATGTGGGTAGGGTGCATCGAAATATTGACGATACATATACCGTATCACGCGCGGCAGTGGTAATTAGTGCCACCCCCCAACAGATGTAATCAAATATTTACTGTTAGTATTACATAGTCTTTTGATTTGTTGTGTCAACGTGAGGAAGATAGAGTCTGGAACAAAAATAACTTAACCTACAGTTTATTTTTTCTGGGGGAGCTGGAGGATTTTGTATGGTGCACACCGCCAACCCTGCCATCCTTCCCCCAAAGATATCCACCCCTGTGATGATATCCCCGAGCCCAGAACTCAATACAATAACATATTATACACATCAGCGCTTACTTTTTGCACCATCAAAAACGTCTGTAAACAATCTTCCCAATCCAGTATTTTCATCACCGGGGGGAGAGGAGGACGTTATCGCCTCATCAAACAACAACCAAGTGGCATTGCTTGCAGGGGGGTTCTCCAAATTTTCTGGGTTTGGATAAACTGACAACTGAAAAGCAAACAAAAGCAGTTGTTGTTTTTTTACCAAACTTTCTACCAAGTCCCATGTTACTAAACTAATCTCCCGTTTCTAATTAACCTTATCTTTTATACACCCCCTTAACAAGTCCTGTCCTCGATTACAATCCTCCCTTGAGAGAAAGGTTCTTCTGCCCAGACAAAGATTAAAATAAAGGTGAACCATTTAACATGAAGACTAACATCTTTTATATTTTCACCACACTCTAGTAGACCGTTTTGCTCGATTAGATTTGCCGCCGCCGGCTACACTCGCGTGGGCAGATAAAATCATGCGGGATTTGACGAGTGTGTCTGTCAGTTTGGTGGTTGAATTTAACTTCACCTTCCAAGTTTAGTTCCAAATTTTATACAGTTCAGCAGCACCGCTAATTCTTATACACTACCCATTATACCCGCCCCCTTACAGACCCACATACCACGTTTTTAATAAACACAATAGACTATTTCCGAATTACGTTCCAGTGATTTTTAAAAATGACACCATAACTAGGTACTTGTGAAACTTCTTTAATTTCACAAAAAATCTCGACCTTGTGTTATTGTTGGTGGTGGTTATCAGAGCGTATCTCGGAATTATTCTATACCCGTAACTTCGTTTCTATACTATAAAAGACCGTCTCTTGGTGACAAATGTACACTTACCCAACTGATGGCAATGGTAGAATTTACTGATGATCGTGTATTTTGACGGAACGCAAGGGAGAAACTGTATATTCCCTCGCCCAGGCAAATACTTCCATAATCAATGACTTGTACGTCACTGGAAAAGTTTTTTTCCGGGAATGTAACAACCAATTGATGGATTGGAGGCATTCCGTTGCATTGATACGGTTGAAATGGGATTGTAAGGGATTCAATGCTTAGTACGACATTTTGCCAGTTCGTCTCAGTCTAAAATTGCAAGAGAAATATTAAATATATAAAATAGAACATGAAAATTCTAAGTTCCTCTGGTGGACAAAGACAGACCACGCGAACGGCTAGTTGTACTGTTTGTGGCACCAGAAGTATCTCGATCCCTTAAACCTAACCGTAAGTCAAACTCTTTTCCTAATCCAAACCCTTATCATGCAATCTAACTCGGGCGGTAATGCGTACTACAAGTTTAACAAACTGATGACGCAGCTAGTCTAATTAAAATTTTCCCGCCAGAAAAATTGTACCCTATTTCAGGGGTTATTGTCAAACCTAAGTTAACTACTTGTCCATTGGCGGCAATCCCCATTGATCCAGCGTTAGTATAGAAAGAAACCTGGAGATGATATCCGGAGAAAATATGTTTCGTATGACACTGTAAAACCAAAATCAATCTGAAAGTAATTTGCCACACTTGACTGGACAGGAATCGAAAATGAATCGGAGAGGTGAGAGGCACGATACTAGTGAAACCTCATTTAGGAATACAGGGCCATACATTATTATTTATTCGACAATCATAAGTAAATATGTATGAGATTACCTCATATCGTATAACTGGTGTATACTTGGCTGTTTTTGGTATTTCAACATCAAACGTCACTGTTTGTGGCTCGTTTGGAGGTGATATGATCACTGAACCAATGTTTGTGGTCACATTGTATAGCACAGCAGCACCAGGCTAAAAATACGATATAAGATTAACAAAATGTAACAGCAACAGTTTAAAATTATACCAACATTTTCAGGTTTGGTCGAATCGATATGCAGGCTAGAGTACTCAACGGTTGAACACGACCTTAGTAGAGTCATGTTTAACAAATCGCTTGCGTTACTACATGTCTAACAGTCTAAAAGAAGATGCTACTGCAACTAACAATAGGCAATTAGAAAGTAACAATAAACGATTAGAACTAAAAGTAAACAGTTAGAACTAACAGTAAACAATTAGAACTAACGGTAAACTATAGAACTAACAGCAAACAATTAGAACTAACGGTAAACAATTAGAACAGTAAACAATTACCGAAAACAATATTACTAAAATACTCTGCTTGTAATACTTCTTTACTCTGTTGGTCAAATATCAACATTAAGAGAAGTCTATTGGACGTAGTATTTCCATAAGCGTTCTTGAGCTAAGTTTCTGAATACGGACAAGCCGGTTGAAAATACAAGGCTCAACCGAGTTTTTAAAAGTTTCTAAATACATACAGCATTAGATATATGCATTTCTTTTGTCTCTGCTTAATGAATTATTATGAGTTTCAGAACTATACAGATAATTTTACTCTGCTAGCACCAAACCATTCTATTCTATTATACTCGAGAAGACGAGATTTGTCCGGTGGCTATTCACAGTTTCATTATGAAGTTTAGATCGCGATAAAAAAAATACAGTTGCTTACTGCGTAAGGCTGATATGTCATATCCAGGATGCCAGGGATGTAGGTACCAGGACTTAGAGTAGAACAATTCCCATCGGAGAAATTTTCACGGCAGTAACAATGGCCGGTGTCTTGATCGCAACTGCTGTTCACAGAACCAACCAGAGAACAGAAACAATCTTTACAAGTCATCGGACGATCCACAGTTAAACCATAATAGCCTTCCTAACAACGTATAACAAAAAACATAGTGACGATCTGAAACGCGAGCTTCGAAGTCGGTCTTTTGCACAACATAACTTCCCCTATTGTCGGAACTTTTTATTACGCCAACAGGGTATTTTTTGTTTAGTAAATGATTTTTGGACACAAAAAACAAAAGAGTCGTGATTTCGTCCCACAGTAAATCGTTCTAGTTTATCAATGCCAAATTACAGAAGACATGCATCAACTAATGGGATAGTTTATGGTGTCAGTAGCTACTCGACCCCTTAATGTTTTAGCTTACCGCACATCTCGTGCACCTTCTGCCACCCAGGCGCTCTTTACACGGACATTGTCCAGTGGTCTTCTCACAAACATTTGATCCACCAACAGTACCTGCAGCTTCACAATTACAACCTTTCAGAATTATAGAATAATAAATACACAAATTAAACAAGAATCAAAATCAAAATCAAATCAAAAGTAACACAACCTACTGCTTGTATTCTTAAAGAATGCCTGAATAAATTTAGGTTTAATGTTTTGGGTGATTTTTAAGTAACTTCTGTCGTTTGTTTTGTTATTCTTTATCCTTCTCTAGCTAGACTCTCTCCCTCTCTCTCTATCAACTCCACCTAATAGAACTTCTTAACAAAGCCTTCTCTCTAACAACATACTCTTTGAAAGGCCTGTTTTCTAAAACACCTGTTGCAAACAAACCAACCCTTCTAACCAACTGATATCCTTCTTATAACATTCCCTGCCTTTTTGCTTTCATCTCTTTGTTGTGCAACCCACACAAACTGTTATGATCTTATGTATGAGAATATGACAAAGTTATAAGGGGATGTCCACTCACCTTGGCAGCCATAAGGATCATCTTCTCTCATATTCCAATATTCATCCTTGCATTCCTCACACATTAGTCCAGTTACATTTCCTTTACAGTCACACTGACCTGTTGTTTGATTGCACAATGTACTATCTGGGCCTTTTATGACTCCAGATGCATGACAGTTACATGCTGGAAAATTAAATATACAAATTGAATTTGCATGCTTACCATAAATACTATGAGATTTATTACCACTTCAGATTAGTTACTGGGAAAATTAGTTTCAGTTGTCAATGAGAAATTTGAAGAGATTTTGAGTTATAAAGATAAAGGTCATGTACCTTGACATCTTTCTGGGTGCTCTAGTGGTGAGCGAGCAATATAATACTCTGGTAAGCATTTCTCACATGCAGTGCCGGTTGTGAAACCAGTACAGTTTTGACAAACACCATGATTACTTATTTCATCGAAAGCACAACTTGATGAATGATTGCTGCAGTCACAAGCTAAAGAAGGCAAATACATCACAATTAGCATTCATCATGTAATGCCTCAAGATACTAATTGCTGTCATAATGTGCATAATTACAAAAAGCTGGGAGACTGATCAACTTCAATGACAATCACTTTTTGTGATAAGCATTCCTGCAAAATGATAGCTATTTGGTCATAGTTCAGTATTTATTACATATGCCCAGGTCAGTATTTATTTGTCCCCCGATTGGTGGTAACCTACTGGTAGGACCCGTCATTGTTGACTATTATAATTACCATGATGATAGTGCCATGATATAGTATTACATGTACTCACCTTGACAAGCCTTGCCTTCCTGGTATTCACCATTGTTAAATAATGGTAAACATTGATCACAGTTCTCCCCAGCTGTATTCCCAGAACAATTACACTTCCATTTTTCCTATTTGTCAAAGTGTAAAGCTTAATATTTGGCAAAGAGATTCTCACCATGCAGCAAATTGTATTGTAATGTTAAATAATGCTACATAATTATTTAGTGGATATCTACAGGTACTGAAGGTAAATTGATCCTTTGGTAAAGGCTAATTTAACTCTAGCTACTATAGTAGCTTATAATTATAAACTAAGATATTAAATGTTGTCAGTGGTGTTATTAGCTGATGAAGCCATCAGATACGATAACACTGTGTTTAAGCTTGTTTAAAATGCTAATCTATAGTTAAGTTATTGTCTGTGGTACGACTAAGTGCTAGTCAATTGCATTGGATAACAGAATATTGAAAAACCAAAAGCAAAATCAGAAAATATTACCACAACCCACTGTGTCTTTTGTTAATTTAAGTACAACTGACAATGTTGAAACTCAGATATCCATTGAAAACTTCCTAAGGCCTTCATTTCCTGAATATGCCCTAGCCTTCAGCTTCAGTGCAATTAACAAAACCCCAGGCTGACACAAATGGTAATTCTTAACATCATGTATGAGTGCATTATTCAATATTATATTATGATTGTTTAATGTTTTACCTTTTCTTGACATATGTTGGACATTCCATTACAGTAACAATGACCATCTATGTGCAAATCTTGTATAGCAAAATAAAAATTTCGACCATCTGCTTCATCAGGATCATAATCTGAGGGTACCCGGAACTTGACTAAAACCACTTGGAAATTGGTTGCCAAAAATTCCTGTTGTAGGGTATAATTTGTTACAATACTTGTGCTGAAATCACTGTCCCTCCATGGGGAATAAGAAACCTAAGAAAATTCAGAATTTATTAATTGTTGTCCAATATACAAAACGTATTAAGCGCCAAATAATATAATTACTGTACATAATGTCTTGCAACAAAACAAAGAAATAGTTATGTCACTGGCATGGAGTTTTATAACATCATTTCGAAGCCAAATCTCTGACTGTCCTTACCTTGCCCTAACCCTTACTAGTCTATAAATTAAGTTAAACTGTAAATGGAAAAAAATCAGATCTATCTAGCTTGCATAGCATGCATTTTAATGGGGGAAGGACAAGGAAGGGGAAGGAAGGGGAGAAGGAGGAGGAGAGCAGGGAAGGGGGAGGAAGCGCGAGGGATGTTGAAGAAGAAGTTCCCTCTCCTTCCCTCCCTCCCCGTTTTCTTCAACATTCCTTGTGCTTCCTCCCCCTTCTCCGCTCTCCTTTCCCTTTCCCTTCCTCCCCTCCCCCTTCTCCCATTAAAATGCCTGCTACACAGGCTAAGATCTAATCAAGCCTACCAAAAAACATGTTAATGTCATCATGTTTTGGGTGTACACCCCTTGTATACCTTTCACCCAAAACATCGGCAAGCCTTGTAGCTTACAACAATTGGGGACGGAAGAAGACCGTATTATTTTCCATTAGTGACTGATATCATAGGCTCTTAGCGCTATAATAGTGCAGGTATGTGGTACAACATCACAGGTATTGGGTGCAATTAATTATTATTGTTATACAAATATGAGAAGAAAACAACAAATCAGTAAGTTTGGAAATGCCATAATAATACAGCATATCTAATGTATATCCCACAGTTTCATTTCTTTACTGATAAAATAGGCACAATTATATTATAACATTCTAATTAGCCGAATAATACAATTAATATTAATAATTAATCTAAATGTTGAACCCTTTTTTTCTTTCAACTAATTAATCTGTTTTAACCCTTGGGTAATTTGCGTTTGAATAAAAAATTAAGGCCAATAGCAGTAAAGCCTGGATAACATAAATACGGCCAATATTTAGCGAGAAGAAGATAAATCTTAGCTCCCGTGAAATGTAAACAGTAAACAAATATTTATTATCATCTCAAGCATTTTTAATCAAAATACCTTAGGTGGTTCACCAGATGAACGTGCTGATGTGTCAATTTTAATACACTCGACAGCAAAACCGTCGCGGTTTCTTTCTTCAACTGATGTCATCTTAAAATAAGTTGCACAATCTGTGGAAAAATACGTCAACGTTTTCCAACTTTTTCCAAAATTATCTGACTTAGTAATGTATAGTGCTGCTGGGTAATCAAATTTAAACGTGATGAAAATCTCCCTGAAGAAGTAGGAATGGCCAAGATCTAATTGTAGTAAAACATTCTCCTCTTTATTCTTTGATTTCCAATATGTTGTAGCATCGAACTTGTCGATTGTAAAACTTGGACTGTAAAGGTTTGTCGAGTTATTACATTCAAAGCTACAATTCAAATTGGCACAGAACTTTTCCGGTCCAGATAAACCACAAGTTGAGTTTGCGCTTATGTGAACTCCCTCAAGTTCTGTTAGGTCCCAAGAACCTGGAGTACATGGCTGAGCTGGGTTTGAGCTTGGACATGTTGTGAAAACCATGCGACATACCAAAGTGAGATAGCACAGTACACCAACCAAACAGTTCAGAGACTTACACGAACCCATCGCAAAACCACAATACAAGTTCTAAATGCACTTGATAGGCATGTAAAACGTCCCTGTAATTGAAAACAAGCTTTCCCTTTGTTGTAAAGAAGTAAATTCCGATACAGGACCTCTTTCAAATTTTGTACTTCGACAGATTTTCATATTGACAAAGAATGCTAATTCGATCAGAACCTACAAACGCATGCTAAATATGTATGGAGAATTTAAAATCAAATCACACTCATAAGGACTACAGCAGTACAGCTCAATTGCAGTTGTGTTAATAGAAAATGTAAAATTTCCACAGCTGCATACATCTGAATATTCGCTTTACATGACAACAGTTTTATGGTAAATAAATCACATGGTAAGACACAGCCGGATTTTTATATTTTAGCCTGCTTCGATCAATTCATGTATTCTCCTAAGTCGTATATTTACTTCCGGTTGCGCGGGATGACGCTTTTCAAAAGCGTCTTAGCAACAAGAAATACACAAACAAATTTGACAGTGATTGGACAAAATGATTTTAATTATTTTATCATATAACATAAAATTAATGACTTAGTACAGTATTGGTTCAATATATATTATATTGAAAACATTATGAGCAGTCAAACCTTGTTAAACATTTTTACATAAATAAAGGAACCTGAAACCTACGAAGACTATTCCAAGAATATGATATTGTTAAATATGCTTGCTGAGCTGAAAAACTGGCGTCGAGGCCGACTATGTAACAGTACTACCATTGCTGTAGTCACTTTTATGCAGATTATTTCAATATGGAAACTAAGGTTACAAAAATAATATACGGTAACATTGTTGACAAAAAAAATTGGTTTGAACTACAGGTGACACGTTTACTGGAGGCCAAGTGTTTCGTTTGAGGCAGGGTGTTTCGTTTGCATTTCAAATTACTGCAAACAATTATTTCAGACAGTCTGTATTGTTGCTTGGAGCCGAACTTCATTCCACACGCAGATTTCACAAGTTCAGTGATAGTACTGTTCAACTGGCCTGGTTTAGAATTTGCTAATTTCTGGGTTAAGAGATGTTCCTGTTCGTCAGCAACAAAGAGAGCCATTTTCGTTTCCCGCTGGTTGCTTCTCATAACATACGAAAACCAAGCAAGACCTATTTCTTGGAAACGAAAGTGCGTGGCAATTCCATCGCCAATTTCATTAGCCTCGTCGGAATCGAGGAAGGCAGTAAGGTTGCCAGAGCATGAGGTTGTTTTCTTTAGCCGTAAAAGCAGTTTTCTTACTTTTCCGGGAATAAGTGTTACTTCACGGTACTGAGTGCAGTTTTCAATCATTGTAAGAATTCCGCGAAGAGCGGCTCGTGAATTATTTGGTAGAGTTTGTCGTAAATGCCAGAACATTGTCCAATGATCAATTAGAGATATTTCGCATATGGCTGGAATTCCGGGAAACGACGAGATATAGCAATCAGTAAACGATTCAATGGCCTGACTTGTTAAGATGCTGGAATCGTTCTGACTGTGCCACGGCCGAAGAAGAGGTACAAGACTTACAAGTAAGCATTTGCGGACACCGTTTAACCACAGTCTACTTTCCGCATTGAATCTTGAGTATGGATTTAGGTAAAGTTCACAAAATTCTTCAGCAAAAGCGGAAACTTCGTTGGTGAAACTTTGTACTTTACTGTAACGTCTATTCAAGCAAGTCTTATACCATTTACATTCTCCCCCTTTTGGGCTAAAACACCATTTTTCTACATCAGCTGCAGAACTCAGCATATCAGGGGTTTTAGATATCGGTAAGACAGATGGACAGGCACATTGACGTTTAATGTTCCCAAAATTCGAATCATGCTCTTCCAGCATACACTGGTACATACATGTTGTATCCCCCACACATCCGTGACGCCCTTTCGATTTTTGTCGAATATATAGATCTGTTACACAGATAGCCCACTGCCACGAGTTATAGCGATCGATCTTGGTACATACGATTTCTCCAATGTTACTGTCATTGAAACATGATGCGTTGATCAAAGGCGCAATTGAAGCTATTATTAACATCCAGACACTCGACATTTTGCTATGCTTCAATGCTTCCTGTCTCCTCTGTGCAGCGTCTGAATTACTCAGGGTCGTCGATGAAACTAACAGCGTAAAACAACACACCATGGACACAAAGACACACGAGTTAACAGACAGGCAATAATATATCAAGCGCTTATATGTGAACGACCAGCTTAGCTAGAAGTCGAATACTTAGAACGGCCATCAGCTTGAAGTTGTAAATTGAAGCCCGTTCATAACTTCTTGGAAGACTGGTTTCCTATATATAAGAAATAATTGATATACAAATAAGTCAGTTTTTTCTTAGTACTGTTGTCATATTTACCTATATTAAGAGTTTTTCCTCCAATAATATGACTTACCAATATATATATATATATGACTATCACGACCCGATATATACTTGCATAAAACAACTATAGCAGCTCATCAGTGTTATTCGTAAAAAAGAACATAAATCTATTTATAAAAATCGTTGATAAAGAATAATTTATGCTATAGCTGCTGCTCACTGCTACTGGAAACTGCTATTTTTGCCAATGAACTCGGTTCCTGTTACCGCGGAAAAACTAACTGGTAACACATGAGTAGGGCGGGGGCATCCAACGGATGTTAATATATCGCTTTTATTTTGAAAATATCATAAAGGACGAATAAGCCGTCTTTATTTTCTAACGATAGTTATATACAACAGAAAGTTCTCCTACTTCTTCCCTCTGAACAGTTGTCCTACTGTGGCCATAGAGGATAGCATAGGGTATAGAAAAGGTATTTACGTTTAGCATGCGATCCAAAATTGTATGTTGAACATGAATCGCCCAAAGGTACAAGTGTTTTAGTTGAGTTACCGCAGTCAAATAAAAATGCACTGCTTTGCCATACCGAGCAAAATTAACATGACCTCCGTCGAACAAGATTGGAAGACCGAATCGTGCGTTGTTTTACTGTAAACGTTTGGAAATATTTTATCGCCAGAACCGTTAATAACTCTTGACAAAAATTCAAAATGAGAAATGTATATTTAACCCATTGTCGACGAGGTCTTCCCCGTTGACGAGTAAAATCTTCTGGCGTTAGCCAGAGTAAAATATAAAGACTGCTGGTCGCTGTCAAAGGGTTAATTCTGTATTTAGAAGGAAAATTTCATTTCAATTTTCTCGCACGTAAGTATACTAGAAGTGATTTAAAAATACAAACAACTTTGGTTTCATCCTCAATCCGTTACATGCAGATGGTGAGGCCTTTAGCCGGCTCACTAAACTTACACAAATTCCCTGGAATTGGCCACGAAGAGTCTAGTATAAATACGGTAAAGTTGGCAGACGATAGTCGCCTGACGGTGATATCCTTTTCGGTTAAGAGCGTTCAATGAACGCTATTGACGTCTCCAGTATAGCAAAATACAGCCATTCTCAAGGTATACATTACGACATGGCTTCTTCGGAACCGAGAAGCATGTCCATTGTCACAATTAGGGAAATTCTTAGAAACACTTCGACTGACATGCTCGTCAATTTTAATCAGAATTATTTCAGAGATTCTTTGAGATTGAAGACAGACGGATTGCGGGGCGTACAGTGTAAAAGTGCAAAAAATTTTAGCCTTTCAACCCCAACCAGCAGACTAAAAGCCTTGAGATTGCATTTCCAGGAACCGCAAAGCATGTGCTTTTTTGAAAAACCTGGAGCTCGCGCCATTTACCATCCGAAATAATCACTAAAATTCCAGAACACCCTTTAAGTCTGCTAAATTCTTTTGCAAAATTTTATCCCTCAAAATCCCCACAGTTGCAAAACGACGGTAACCAACCCAATGACCCATGCATGTATGAAGGCTATGGACGTAAAACGTTTATAACAAAAGCGACATCACAGGGACAATAGCGATATCACCGGGACATGCATAAAACATTTATGTCCCCGGTCATGATATATCGCCCTGATTATTGAACAAGTACAAGTATGTGATAAATCGGTTTATTAGTTGACTGGACTTTGAAATTGCCTCTTATGCTTTACCGGGAGATCATCATGAATCTTTACTAGGAGGCTGGGAGATTTTGAAACCGGGACTTGAGACTGAGGTGTGAATTCACAAACGTTTCAGTTTTCAAACCTGTAAGAATCCTAGGTTGGGCATGGATGAACAGTGTTACTAATAGTGTCAGTAAAATTAATAGTGTCAGTAAAATAAAAGGTATCTTATTTAGAATCATCATTCATTTTTAAGTATTTACAGTAATTCAATCATGAAATGAAATACAAATGAAAAATGAGAGAAAAATTATGGAAAGAGAAAAAATTTCTAATTTTAGGGGGGGAAATGCACAAGTACGAGAATCGTCAGTTACCTCACTTCTTAAATCACTATGACACTATCAGTATCTTAACCACTTTGATAGCAATGGAAAATATGATATCAATATGAAAAGATATTTTCCAGAATAAACTAAGGTATCTAAAACTAAGTTTACATTAAAATATAACGAGTCGCCTTTATGTGGCCTTACGCTAACATGTTTTGAAAAAGTACCCCAAAAATGGCGGCCATATTCGTCATCGTGAGAAAGGCTAATTGAAAAAAATATTTTGCATCATATTTTTAGTTTATTAAATAAAAGTAGTTTAAAGATCCACCCAAAACTGCAATTGTAGAAGAAATAAGCACAATAAATGCTTTGCGCAATTTTGTGAGCTGTATCCTCGAAACTTCCGTTAATTTACGTGTAAAAAGAATGACAAAGCCAAAAGAATGACAAAGGCGAATTGGGCGGAAATTAGAGTGGATTAGCGAGAAATTATATCCCAATATCTTAGTTCCAAGCAGCTTTTTATTTTCAGACTTTCAGAGGTATTTTCTTTTTCTTATAGCTAATTGCGGAAAGACAAACGTAAAAGAAACAGAGCTTCTGAAAGGAAAAATAGGAAATGGAAAACGAGAAAATTAACACCAAAAGAATTAAAGAAAATGTGCGGCAAATATAAATTTCCATATAGCAGGACGCGACAGCTTAGCAACAGATCTGAACAACGGAAGTGAAGTCACACAATTTTGATCGCAACTCACGATCGCATGTACGCAGGTGAACTAGTAAAACTTTGATCTTTTTCGTCAGGCCTAACTGTTCATGAAACCCGTTCTGTTTGATTGCGGGAAGATTTCGGAGGAAATTCACAGCAACGGAACGCATGATGAAGCGAGAGAGTGATCAGTGTCATGTTAAACCCGTCTTCCTTTTATAGCCGATAAATGGAAATGTCTAGAAGACAAAATTCAGATTGTTCGGTTCACTTGAATAACTATTTACTTATTGGTCTTTAGCAAAGTCTGAAATTACTGGATTATAATTGAACCTGATGACTAAAAAAAGACGTGAAGTTTTGGGGATTTGGACGTGAAACAACTCGTCGAACAAATACAGTATGACGTCTTGTGAAGCAGTAACATGGAAAATGGTTGTCCTTGTCATAATATTAGCATCCTCAGCTGTTGGCAATATCCTTGTTATTGTTGTCGTCCACCGCAGCCGTCGCAACCAATGGACAACAAACCACTTCGTGTTGAATTTAGCAGTGGTCAATCTCTTTACGCCTGTCTTGTACTTGTCCATGACAATCAACACAGTATCGCGCAACCAGTGGCTATTCGAGACAGTCGGATGTAAAATTTGGGCATTTCTTGGCCATTTCAACGCTTTTGTATCTGTGGGAGTCATGTGTTGTATGTCCTTTGATCGATACTATCTCACTGCTTACCCGCTCACGTTTACACTATCTAAAATTCAAACAAAGCGTCTAATTCTCTTTGTTTGGCTACTTGCAGCAGGGATTTCGTCTCCCATCTTAGATTTCTACGAAATTGAGAACGGTTCTCCGAAATGCTTGCCGGAATTTTCAACAAATTGGGCAATATTTGTGTTTGTGTTTTGCTTCTTGTTCCTTGGAGTACATATCGCCACATATGTAATGTACACAAAAGTTTACTTCTGTATTGTGTCCCGGAATAGCAAGTCGGTGGGTTTAAATATGCGATTTGCTCGTAAAGTGCCTCGAACAAAGATTAAGGTAACAAAATTGCTTGTCGCTCAAGTTGTTGTCCACTCGTTACTTTGGTTGCCATTCATTGTCTATCAAATCTCGGCGTCTCTATCAAGCTCCTCCCGCGATAACGACACAGCCAACACCGTGACCTTATACATGATTTATTTGTCAAACGCCACCAGTCCTATAATCTATGCTGTATTTAGTGGCGACTTTAGACGAGGTTGTAAGCAAATCTTTCAGAAATACGATGCTTCTAATGCCTATCGCATTCCGGTTCCACTGGAGCGGAAGCATCGGGTTGATTTCGTTACGCAAGACCTGAACAGTGGTAGTGGTCCGTTAGCAAGCAAACGAAATTCAAGTGAACAAGCGCACAGTATTATGACCAATTTTGAGAAGCACAGACAAGCTTGGTCATAAAATAATTTTAAATATGTGTCTACTATGAAAGTTTATGAAAAAACTTGTTCTGGTTGTCATAAGTGAAAAAGACAAAAAGTCACTTACAATAAATAGAAATTTTTGGCAAGATGTACAGTACAAAATTAGTAAGTGACAAGTATATGCTACAACATCAATTTTTTTGTTTCACAACTTCAATATCATGAGGAACATTATAAAGTGATTTGCTAATAGTAATCAACAATATACAAGTATGTCATTTTTATAATTGCTTGATAACGATGCCAGCATGGGGTAGAAACATGAAACAAAATTGATATCTCTATCATTGACCTCAAACAAAGAAAAAGTATTTAATTAAAATCAATAATATTCTCATTAAGTGTTTTTTTTATCCTGTCAAGTCTATACTATTTATCTAATGTAAAGATAGGAAAATTGTTCACTTTCCATGCCCACTTTTTCAGGGGAACTGGTCCACATTTCTTAGCGGAAAATATGTGCTAAATATCCAATGGCACTGTCAATGATAACTTTGAATGCAATTATGTTGCACATTTATACAAAAGAGTTTACATTGAGTTTATTTTGTATATTTGTTAATCATTCAACTCAGTTTTTTTAGGGGATGCTTAGCCCACTTGTAAAAAACATTAGTCTTGAGGGTTCTCAAAAATAGTTGTGTTCTGCATATTGAAAAAAATTGCATACTATTAGCAGCAGATGTTATACATTACATGATTAGGAAAAGACTTTATAATGTAACTTTATAAAATCTTGCACCTATCGGGGGATATAAAGGTCCCACTTAGGAGATCGAACCCACACCAAGCCACATACATTCTGGCTGTTAATATTTATTTGGCACTAGAGTATTTGGCGATCACTTCGGGTTAGAAAACATTAGCTTGGTAGCCTGTCTGTTGCACCACTGGGCCACTATTAACCCCCACTATTTGGTCATTATATGCATCAGAGAATGTATTAACTTTATAAAATCTTGCGCCTATCAGGAGATGTAAAAGTCTCACTAATAGGAGATCGAACCCACACCAAGCCACGTACAGGCATGGTACTTGGTCATTATATCCTATCGGGAGAGTCCCACTTAGGACTCATATAATAAATATATGTTATTTACTGTCTGGGAGGTCCGGATAGAAAAATATTTTTTCGAGGTCTTAAAAACG
>JAOTOK010055184.1:3651-18080 GCA_025770025.1 Virgularia gustaviana
CGTAGTTTTACGAGCTTAACCTCGGATTAAGAAAAAAAATCACCCAGCCAGCAGCATATACCCACAAGCTTGCCAAACCATGATTTTACCTTATGAAGAATTCTTAAATATGCTTCATAACAACTAAAAGAATAATTAATATTTACTAAATAAAGTAGATCTCGCATTGTAAGTAAATGGTTCTAGTAACTGCCGTTAGAGTTTAGGTCACGTTCAAAAATCATTTGGTCCTGAACTAAAATTTAACTCGTTATTTCAGTTTATTATTTTTAATGCTGATTGCATCACTGCTTGAATAATTGGTATTAAATGCGGTTTTTTTACTAGAAAAGGAAACGCGATTTTTGCGAGAAATTGATACAAACCTTTGTTTTCAAATTTCATCATAACATGCACAGACAGCCGCACAGGAAACAGCATGGGAGCTAGACGGAGACTGGCAAGGATATCTATTACGTAGAATATTATATGATACTTAGAATACTTTCCTTGTCTGCCAGTAATACGGAAAATGTTTGTCAGTGTGACCTGAAACAGTCTTCGTATCATTTTGGACAAGTACCCCGTACTTCTGTTTTAAATCCCTGTGCCTCGGTTTAGGGCACCAGTAGTAGCTAATTACGCAATGTGTTAAGTTACTTGTGTGTGCCATCAGTGTCATCGAAACACTGAACAGGACTGAGGACACATTGTTTACATACAGACAACTCTAGATAATTTCTGAACAATTTCAATAAATAAAACATTATTTCGCGGCAAAACTTTCCATTTCCCAGTATTTTGCTTTGAACATAAGTGCACATTTTGGTCAGTTCAAAATATCTTCTCCGGTCATGATTTAAGGCCGGTTTATTTTTGCTTGGTTTGTTTTAAAATTTAGTGCACAAATGTAAACATGCCACAGGATAATCTCAGGTTTAACAAAGTTAAAGTACAACATTACAAGTTCCTGCTTGTATAAAGATGTAGTGACAATTTGCCTACGGCATTGCATCTATATAAGCCAACAATAGCCTACAACAAATGTACGAAATGCCACATTGAAACGCCAAGAAAACCTAGAAATTATTGCTGAATAATAATTGGCAGGAAAAGGAAGGGATGGCTTTTATTTACTGAAATATGCCTCGATTGTTTTTTTACAGAGCATGACTTGCCATGAATGGAGGACATTACGTTGAATTGTTTAAGGCGTTTGGTCGTACGCAAACGGGATTTATCTTCACCCACTTGGTAACCAAGGAGCTTGGTAACGTCAAGGTATTTCTAGACTGTAATGATCCGGTGACCAAACCGTAATTTGGCGGCATTGGAATTCACCTTTAAGCACCATATATATCAAGATCGTATCAGATATCCCAACATTATATCAGCAAAAGGGGATTAAGTTTTATGCAGGACGGCTGCACAGCTAGAGTCCTTCGCGAGAACGACTGTCTGGCTATAACATATTGGTGATACTATCAACCATATTCTATCCTAAGATACCAAATAGCGAAGTATTGGACATCATTTACTGGGATTCACACATCTGTTGCCTAAGCCACCATCATAACTACGTTACTTTTTAACCCTTTGGGTCGTTTCCGTGGATTGAAAGGCAGAGAACAATAACCGGCGTTTGTGAGGTATGTTGATTAAGATCCAAAACTCAAATTTCAAAATACTTTTTCTGCTAGCTGTGTTCATTGAATGTGTTTATTTATTGTTCAGATGTGTGTCAAAAATTAGGCTTTCCTTGTTGTTTTATGTAACAGACTTATTAATACTCAATTTACTGACATATCAACGTTGATTTTTGACTTTAACTGATCATTACATGTCAGACAGTAGCCTCGTTTACAGGTTATTGTTCGTCCCAATAGTTGCGCTATGTACTTCATGCTTTCATGTTAACAATATATATACTGCATCCTGATTACTAAATTCTTACTGACAAATTTCTGTGGTCAAGTCTAATTAAACGAAGGTCTATGATCATGCAACGCTGGTATTCCATCTATTAAGTATACATGCCATATTTAAATTATTAAGACTTCCAGCTACGCATTGCGGAGGTGAATGATCAATTCCATACGCTGAGTAAGTTAGTTAATTCTTGAAAATGCATCTGCTATGGCTAGACAAGTCTAGGATCGGAATACGGGTCAGAGTTACTGCGATTATTGACAAAAAAACAAGAGTCTAAATCGTTCAGACTAATATAATTGTAAAGTATTTGATTTTGTGGTTATATATAGAATAACAACTGAGAAATCAATTATTTGGTAATTGGATATGTGTGGTTCATAGCGTTCATTGTATTCGTATAATATAGTTATACTGAACTGTTTACATGCTATATGTTCACTAAATACTGACGAGTAATGTTTGTGTTAATGTTAACAACACCACGAGTTGATTCATGATTGAATGAAAAACCGAGTATTATAGAAATCAAGGACAACGATCAGATGGTAAAGTATAAAATAATACTATTAAAAACACCAAGAGTTGGCAAAGCTCAGTTTAACCGAATCATGCAATGCATGCAGGGGACCGACTGATATTTCACTCTTGTCTGGAAGTCTGATTAACTCAAATTATGAAGTCAAATTAGCTAATATTGAAATCAATTACCACATTGTCCAAGATCATTTACATTATTAGTTCAACACCCCAAACTATAACCGAGACAGTTAAAAAAACCCTGTAAAATTCACGTCCAGAAGTTCTTCCCGAAATTGCCATTGTCCAAAAAAGGCAAACGAAAATCATCCAACAGGGTTGTTCCTATTATTTGCGCTGAAAGATCCGTTGTGAAATGTCCGCCCAACCTTTACATGGAGCCGAGAAATTACGGAATAATATCCGGTCTTTTCTGACTTCTACAAGCACGAATCTTTAAAAAAAAAGGAATAAGCCTTGATATAACCTACTACTAATAATAAGCTGTATGAGTGATGGTTAACCAGAAAATTGTTTAGTTTTTTTTTCGTTTCCAGCGAAATGGAAGCTCCGATTAAATGGAGCTCGAACTGTCAGCAACTAAAACAGACTTAGCAATTTCCCGTGCTAATTCACTCAGTGCCGCCTGCCTACGTGCCGCAATAACACAGCTTCTCTCATACTAATAGGTATAGACGAATTATTTCAAAATAACTTTTTCAGTGTTTTGTGGTGAGAAATAGGATTATAAAACGACCGGGAAGTTTTAACAGAAAACGTAAAAACATATTAGCCTTGAACCGCACATCTGCAAGAGCATCTGACAGATCTATGACTGCCATATGAGGAGCTACTTATTGCTTTCAGTGCATGTCTTAACACTTTCCTTCACACCATGCTGTGAAAATTGTAATACATAATTTATATATGCGAAAGCACGCGCATACCTATCTAGTTAGCGGTTTTACGATAAACCACGATGTGAGCTGTATCATATCGTACCGTTAACGAATGTGTGCAGTCCTTCCTCTTGGTCTAGTACTCTGCATGAAACAGTGGACTAGAATACTAAATAACATTTTACTACAGTAACAGCTTGTACAATAGTTTGGTCATTTCATTAACGCCAGCAAAACTTGCAGTACTGTATGGTAAGGTCTTATTTGGGCCTTATGTTTCCCTTCAGTAAGATTGTTTGAAAGATAATGAGATTGTTCGTGTTATTGATTGCAGTGTTGTTGTAAATGTAACAGACCTTCAGTGTCGAATTTTCGAATTGCGCAAAGAATGACTTAGCTTCATTCCTATATCATAATAACATGCGTTTTGTCATCGAAGATTAAAGATTTAACGGTGATTGGAAATTTGAACTCGTAGACAGCCGGATGAGAACTTGCCAAGACATCTTCACTCACTCTTTTCAACAAACTCTCATCGGCAAAGTTTACAGATTTTTTTAATTTCTGGATCAGCTCAAATGTTTATGATACTCAACTTGAGATACCCTACCTAAATGTAAAGTCGAAAGAGCTTCAACAAATTGCTAAACTAAGAAGACATAAAACTTTTCTAATCCAAGCAACAGCATTAAAGCTTCTGATCTTCTTAATCCCTTTCGAACAAAAAATATTTCCCTCAGAAAACACCAGTAATTTGTTATATTGTTAGTATATAATGCAGTTTAAATAAGTAATTTTATACAACATAATAAGATGTGATAACTAAGGTTAATTTATACACCTCTTTAACAACTTATCACACAATTACTTCAGACAGTTATAACCACTTGTGAAATATGATCCTTTACTAAAAGCAAATGATGTGGCTAGCCAAACTCTGTTTTTTAATACAACTTTACTCTCAATGATTTTCTCAATCAATATTACTCAATGATGACATGAAGTTCTCATCAACGAAAAGCAATGGATAACTTTATCGTGTGTCGACCGATTTTCTGTCAAACATGCATAGCATATTACTGGGCTGATGACGCTTTGGACAACGTCATTGCTCTGACATATCCTGAGCTTGCATGGTTGTTTGTCCTGTGCTGTTGTCGAGTTGTTTTTATGTGTCACCCTCGTAGCTACATCACCTCTCCCTCTCGTAAAACCAATTTGTATGGTTGGTGGGACGAGGTGCATGTACCTGTAACGTGAGATCTCTGGTCTCGTCCCACATGTTCCACGCTTGCTTCATCACTGAAGTCGAGTGAAGGGCTACGAAGGCCGTGAGATGGCCCATTCACAGTCACTATAATCAGTCTTGATTCATTTGTTTCGTATGGAAGAAGGTGTTCAACGAAATCAATGAAGGAACTGCATCATCATGTTTATATTCTTTCAATCAGTTAATATTAAAATATAAGTCTCTCTTATTTGAAAATAGATTACATGTCAAATGGTTGCCTATATACTGTAGTTCTCTACTTACACTGGAAATTTTTCCACAATCCATAGTATGGGATGTGGAAAAAAATTTCCAGTGCTTACTAGTAGAACGCAGACATTGTCTTAAATCGTCTGTCAGTGGGAGTGTCATTGACAGAGTAACTGACTGTGTGACTGTCCCTCCCCTCCCCCAGTTCTCGTGTTAATGGTGAACCGTTACGTTAAGGTAAACAAGCAAACAATTCTTAGTGAGTCATCATTTAAAAAAAAACAACTTTAACAGATTAGTCATGATGGAATTAGATATACAACTGTCAAGATAGTATTGTTTTATGTTCATTGTCAGTTTGTATCTTTTATAAATCAGCCACAAAACAACAAAGTTATAAAATGCTTCATATTTGACCAAAGATCAAAGAACGCGTTTTAAGATAACCATCTGTTTCACCTATACTCTTCACACCTTCTATAATAACCTATATCTGCTTCTGTATACAATACAAAGGTAGAACGATGAGTGAAATTATCAAAATCTTCATCACTATACCACACACATCGCCAAGAGTGAAGTATTTTTTTTAAAAAATAGTCAATTTGAGATCTACCTATAATCAGTGTTTCCAAATAGGCTTTGGTGTTTATCGGATTTATATAGAGGTCAGGACAGTGTTTTGAAAATTGGTATCACGCTCTCATTGGTTCTGTCTATCGTCAAATATAAATATTAATAAAATTTAACTTGTTACAATGAAAACTCTGATATTTATTCATGTTTATTGCTTGGACAAAGCGTTTCTTTGCTTTAGCGAATGAACGTGCTTTTTGAAACAATTATTTATTGAACAAAGGAATTTAATATTATGAAGAATTATACATTTTAAATAATAACAAAACAAAAACAAAAAGACAATGTCACTGTGGTATTGTTAATAGGTTAACTGATAGGAAAACCAAACGAACAAATCTGTTATAATATTGATCATGAGGAATTTGCAACTTACTACATTATTATGACAACACCAATGTAATGTGGATGATCTGTTGGTCCTAACATGACGTTTCTATGACAGGTACGAGTGTTGATAGACGGGGTAGTAAATAAAGCAATTTGATAGCTTTATAAGGCAATGGTCATAATGTTTGTATATTGTATTTCTTTGTCCTCGGCATTTTACTCTATAACATCTGGTACTTAGATAGACTAAAATACTAACGTTCTGTGTTCAATATTATTGGTAAATTACTGATTCCTAGCCAGGGGAACAATTTTCTCGACAAGCAGAGTGATCTGATGCCATGGACTAGCGTTAATATCAACCCAAAATGACAATGTGAATGCCAAATGATTTTGAAAAGGATTTTGAGTGCATGTCGATTTGCTTTGCCAGTTTGAGTACACTACATCTTTCTATGAACTATCAATTAAAAAAACTAACATTTATATAAAAATACTGATGGTTGTCATGAGAACAAAAACGCCAAAAAGTTCCAAGAGATAAATATTGATATTTATATTATTTTATAATTAATAATAACATTAATTAATATACTTAATTTATAGTTATAGTGGCGAATCATTTTGCAAAATATATTTCATGATGATATATGAAAAGATTGGAGCTCCAAGGATTAACAACTCAACCTCTTCTGTTTGTTTTTGTAATCGCGCAAGATTTAAAATATAGGGTATCCAGTTTTGGCTAAGATTAATGCGACATCATTATCTGCTTTATCTATCATACTTTATTATTTCCCCCCATGATAAAATATTCACATCGTTTTTCTAATTATATCAAGTCAATGTGAAATTTTTAGAGCTATGCACGATGGAAATAGGGAATTTAAAAGGGTTTCATTCGATTTAGTATTATTATCATAAGATTTTTATTTATTATAATAAGGTGTTCAGTAGCTAAAAAAGCTATTGCTAAAAAGTTATTGGATCTGTTGTTGCATCACCCCAAATGTATTTTTATTCCTTTTAATCTCGTATGGAATATTAAGTGATATTAAACAATGTTGAATGCAATCTCTTTTTCAAATCACTCAATATTGTATTATAGTTACAGCTTACACACGAACGTCATTCCAGTGATAAAAATATACACGCAATCTAGTCATGATTAAAACACCGAAAACAATTTTGGTCATCCACATTTATGATCTTCAGTATCTCTGAATAAAACGTGATTCATTCTATCAAAATGAGGAGCGAAACTGTCGGGCAGCTGTATGGTTAGTAGCCAAGGATTTATCAAATAACTCGGTGAGTGCTCATATTAAAAAATATATAAAATAACGATGAGAAGAATGTTTTCACAATGTGAATGACTTAAATACCTAATTTAATGAGGTGATACATTATATAGTATGAAGGAATACTAAAGTTCCACCGTGTAGAGATTTTCTTTCCAGTAAACTAAGAGTAAAATATGTATTTTTATTTGTCGTATATTAAAACAATGATAAGTTTTTAAAATTATTACTATATAATAGAATTTGTTTATTGACCACGTGAATGTCACAAGGGAAATGGCAGGATTTGGGGTGCATTTACTTGTGAAAATACTAGTTTTGTTAAATAAATTTCAGACAAGCAGATATGTGTTTTGAACGAACTTTAAAGATTGCAATCAGCATCAAGTTATATACGTGCAACACACGTTTAAGACACGGCAACGTCACGAAGCAATTTTCCCATGCAACTTGTCTTGCAACCTAGTATCTCAACGTTAAACGACAGTAAACCAATTGTGCGAGTCTTGTGTATTGAACATGCCTTAAGATCAGGGTTATGGAACAAATTCCATGAATAAACTGCCACTTGTGGCCAAGGCTTAAGCCAGGTGGCACGATATGACAATGTCGCTCATCTTCAACGTCAAATTTCGGAATTACGTTCGTAAGTGATTGTGAACAATGACACCAAAACGAGGCCTCGTGCGAAACTCATTCATTTCGCCTCGATCTGGTGTTGTTGTTGTCGTCGGTTGCGTCTATAACAGAGTATCTCGCAAGTAGTTTAATGAGACTGCAATTAATTGTTCAGAACCGAAATGTATTTTTAAACAAAGAACATGGTTTGAACAATGAGTGACTATTCTTTGTGTAAAAGGACGACATGACAGAACAATCTAAAGTGGTCTGTCAAAACTAAGTCAAGATATGCCAATCTCATAGAGTGTGATTGATTTCTCTACGACGTGGCACAACACTAAATCTATATATATTAGTTTAGGCTGGAAGTGATCTGAAAATCTACGATCATGTAATGTCCTTTGTGAGGGCTTTATAAAACGTCAGTAGCCAGTTGTACTTTATCAAACGCATCTCTCCCTCTCTTTCTTGGCGGTTTTCAATTAAATTACTGGACAACTTTAACGGTATGTGAGCACTCAAGTTCTCGTAATAATAGTAATAATAGTAATATAAACATTAACGATACATATATAGTATATGTTTTAGTATTGTTTAAAATAGTTATCATATACACGCCCAAAGCTATTGTTTTCTATTCTCAGGTCCCCTACTGCTAATATCTCTCTGTTAGTATTTTATATATATAATTTACTATTGTATATTCTGATATTGTTCCTCAATCGTAAAATAAGTATTCTATTAAAGCTTACAACATGACAATCAAACACAACCAAACAGTCATGTATAAGAAGAGCAACCGATTAAGTACTTTGTAGCTGTTTGGTTCATGATGCAACACCTACACACACACACACCTGCTGCTTGCCATGATATAAACGTTGTACATCTTACTATGCCACGTCCAGTCGGTTGTACGCATGTGCAGAAGAGTCCCCAAGATATAGACATTGCCTAAATTTGAGATATTTCGATCTTTTGTTCATTCAATCTCCACTTTCTTTTCATTTATCAGCCGATATAGCAAACCAAAACAGTTTTCAATATTTTGTCGTATTTTGGAAATTTTGTATTTCAAAACGTAAACAAACGGTTTGTTTACCTAACAGACGTGACGTTAATGACACGTTCTCTGACCAAGCTCTCTGAACTCTCGGCTGCTCGATCTACTGCAACCTTCAACGGAAGAAACAAAAATGAAATATAACACAGCTATGAATACATTATACATAAAATAATAAATGACTTATGAATGTGACAATCTATTTCTAAAAAAATTTCCAAACAAACTCCCAATGTTGTCAATTTTAAGAATTACTAATCATGCATTATAGAAGGGGGGTGCCAGGCAGTTAACAGGCCATTAACAGGGTGGAACCTCCCCCCTGATCTTGTGACGCTCTACACAGTATATTTAATCAACTCCTGCCCTCCCACACGTTGTTGAATGCCTGATGAACGAACAATGCCCAACAAACATATTCTATAGCAGTTGCTGTTGAGGCTTGTTCCAACATGTTGCGCCACAAAATACTGAGCACTTGACTGCGGCTCCTCTTTTACTGATGGAATAATTAAACATTTCAAGTTGTTCATAGACATTTCCCGAATTTGCCTGAATTCACACGAGATAATAGGATGAAATCGAGGCGAGCATATAATATAATAGATATCATTGCCCGCCTCGATTTCATGCTATTGTCTCGTGTGCATTCAAGCAAATTCGGGAAATGTTTATTAAAACAGTATTAAAACCTTGTTTTGCTTTAGGTAGCTTAATAAAATTCAATAACAATAAGATGTTACAACCGGCAATGTTATGTATAATATTCAGGGTATACTTCTAAAGTTGTAAGAGGATAGTTGTCCTTAATCAAGAAAGACATTTAAAAAATAAGGGGGAGGAATTTGAGGGACCGTGCAGCAAGATGGTTTCTGGGTTTTTTCGCCTCTCTAGCAATTTCGAGTACATTTTTCGCGATAATTGTCATCGAGTATTTCCGGTATTTTTTTAACTGGGTTTTAATTCGTCGCCTTTGTTACTCGTCGCCTCTTTGAAAGCACAAGAGGCTGCATTTTAGGTGACAATTTCTCTGGCAATGTATAACTCGTTCTATACGGTTTTTCCTGCCTGAACTAGGCTTAACTCGCAAAACTGGCTTTTCCTGATGTTCCTTAAATCGTCTCAACTTGACTTAACTCTTCTTAACTCGCCTTATCAATCGCAGCAAGTTACGGCGAGTTACCGCTCCAAAGTAGATTGCGCACTCGGCCTTGTCGTAATTGAGTCATACTTCAGGCACGCGGTCGGCGTAAAGAATACAAAAAACTGCCATCTAACTAGAATTCACGATTAAATCATTCCGCATTACTTTTATTGTAAAGCGTATACCACCGACATTGGCAAATAAAAATCATCAATAACATTAAACTTTGGAGCAAGAAACAAGAAACTTTGAGTAGCTCTGACCTGCTTCATGTATTCCATTTTAATTGTTGTATTTTTTTGCGTTGATACAATCCCTAGCCGAACTAACGGTAGTTTCTTATCTGTTTTACGATCCATCCATGGCTCCGGCTTATTGTGCTATTAATATTTTACTGTTAGTTGTTTATGTATCCGGAAAAACATACCAGTTTTAAACCTAATTAAATACTAATCGATTGTTGGCTATAATAAACCACATATCCAGAATTTAGATCTAAATATGCTCATCTAATTGAAATCTTAATTATTTTTTTTCGTAAACGTACCCAGACATTTCTGTTTAACAGCAGAACTTGATAGAAGCAACCACAAACGGCTAATATTTGGATATCCTTTCCATATTTTTTCTTCATACAAAACAGTTTGACTGATAACAGCTGTGTAAACACCTCAAGGCAAATTACAATCACAATTTGTACTTCAACTTAGGCTGCACTTTGTATATAATTATCTTTTCTATAAACTACAATAATATCGGCTACTGTTACATAACATTTAGTTCGTCTGTCCCGGCATTCCTAGCTGGATTTTGTGAGTTTCACTCACTTTTTGCGCTCAAAATGTCACACTAACTACGTAGATGCTCACATAAATCTATAAACTTAATATATTACTGTAGTTTATTCCATTGTGTATACATAGGAACATTGACTTTTTAATTGTGAACTGGTTGATGTTACTAGTTATAAAGCGCATTCAAAATTCTGATGTTTACTATATTTTCTGTTATTGATCCGACTATATCGCATCTTACCCATATGGCGTACAGAAAACCAAGAAGGCGTTCGTGGGTGTTTGTTTCTTTGCTCTAATATCATATGATGATATACATTAACACATTTTCAGAGTACATTTTAATCTGTCCGGCCATCTTTTTCCAACGTGTTTTAAAACAAGCCGCTATCACAGGGGAATCTACAGAAAAAACAAATTTTAGGTTCCTTAAAGTCTCCGACATCGTGATAAAGTGACAAAAATACGTATATATAGCACATTATTGTACTTAATATCAATAATATTTCAATAACAAACATTAATTTTGTTTGCCTCGCCAAGAACCGCATCAACTTACTAATTGTAAAAGCAAGCTGCTTGGAAGCTAGACGTAGTTATCCCAAAATCACGATTTGGAATGACATCCCTTCAAGGAACGGACAACGGTTGAATTATAACTAGCCAATCAATTTTAAGCTTGTTCTTAAGTTAAATAATCAATTGTTTACTTAGTAACTTGCAGCTTTTAAGATGCTTGAGGTTTTTTCAATCATGAGATGACCAAAATGACATGATTGACTCTTTATTTGTCATGAATTATTAAGGACTAAATATTGGGTATTATTGCTATATATAAATAACGATAACTTATATTCAATGTAGTCATTCAAACTAAACGTGCTATAAGAGTTGCTAAATGCTTTGTATATAAATGTACGTGCACTGATAGATCTCCTTTTGCCTTTTTCTGTTTCTCATCTTCCTTTGATAGTATTATTTGATGTTTATTCTTCGTATTCCTTATAAATTTTACTTTTTTGCAGGTTGAAAGTGTTGTGAATCCGACAGGACGTTTCTTGTACGGATTAAAAAGATATTTTGCAAGAATCTCGATAGTTGGAGTTTAATAAACATGGAATCAAAATCCTTGGTTAAACCAACTATGAACACAACGGCTGATAATAATTCAACTAACTCGTCTCTTTTACTTGGTTTTTTACCACCTCCGATTAGCATTCCGAGTATAGTCTTCTTAAGTGCTTTGGTTCCAGTGATCTGCGCTGGAAATATGATGGTTATTTTAATTTTTGTGAAATACCAGCGTATTCGAACACCCACCAATTCTTTTCTGTTTAGTTTAGCACTGTCGGATCTTGCTGTGGGATTAATTATCATTCCTTTCTGGATCGGTATATTAGCGGTACAATTTGATATCAGTGAAACAGTTAGGTCGACCTACACCGTTTTGGATATCACATGTAGTGTGGCTTCAATGGCTAACCTCGCTTGTGTCAGCATAGAGCGTTTTTATGGTGTCACTTACCCGTTTCATCACATGAACTTGACTGTGAAGAAGGCAGCATTGGGTGCTTTGTGTGCCTGGATTTATGGATTTTGTTTGGCTTTGCTCTACCTCATAAACGAGACTTGGGTATTCACAATTCTTTCCATTCTGGGTTTGTTCGTGCCGTTTATCGTCATCATTGTGTGTTATTGTGGAATCGTACGAACAATTCGCCATAAAAAACCACCATGTGGTGATCGACCGACACAGGAAGCAAGAGAGAACAAAACAATTCGAACATTATTCATTGTTACTTGTATTTACATCATTTGTTGGTTTCCCTTTGTCATCGGGTCACTCATTGCCAATCATTGTGAATCATGTGTTATGTATATTCAACGACGACCTTTCTTGCAAACTTCACCGAAATTGCTGCATTTGTTCAATTCTGCTGTCAATCCTATTCTATATGCCCTTCTTAGTCCAAGTTTCAAGTCAGCCTATCGACAGTTACTGTTTGGACAAAGGCGGTTTGCCCGAGGTTCTGGAAGTATGAATCGACCTCAGCGTTTGTCTATGGATCCAAGCAATACAAACATCAGTGTGATCCGAAAGTCCAATGTTGGTTTCCAAGAAAAAAATAAAATAAACAATGGATCAATAGAATGTCTCAAACATATGAAGATAATTCAAAATAACAATGATGGAAGAGAAAGTCGTGTTTAGAACTAAGAACAAAAATCAAACACATGTTCGAATTCCGAGTTCGGATATTCATGATTCCGGGATCTGTTACAAAATATATCGGGGACTGTCGGATTTCTTCCTATCCTTAGACTGCAGTTTCATAACTTTAGGTCCCGGACCCCTAGCTTTAGATTCAGGATGTCTAGTTTTGGATTCCAGATTTCTAGCTTTAGATATCACATTTCTAGCTTTTGCTTTCGGATTTTCGGCTTTGAATTCCGGATCCCTAACTTTGGATTCCGGATTTCTAGCTTTAGATTCAGGAGTTTCTGCTTTGAACTCCGGATTCGTAGCTAGCTTTGGAATCTGGATTCCTAGTTTTCCGATTCCCTATATTCTAAGAAGTCATTTTTACCGGGTTGCGGTCCTCTCTGTACAAACAGTGATTAGCAAGGTAAATATTGTAATTCCGAGTAAAGCTTTTGTATTTTTTCCAGGCTTCACATTAGGCAATTTCCAATTCGTATGTATCTATCTCAGCTGCTCTTTCCATAATTTCGTAACTAACGGGGAATTCGCCTGCAATCATTTTGTGAATATTGTCTACTTCATGATTTGGCTGCATGATTAACATATCAACTTTGAACTGACAGGTTCCTATTTATGCTCCTACGTATATCAGGGTTCTTGAGAGAAGTGATGACGCCTCTTTGAGAAGGACCTCGAGTGGTACGTGTTCCCATTCTAGTGATTTGCATATACTTTGAATATTTGCTTTTTTATTTACGAGAAAGAATCTTACCCTGTACCCCACAACACGCCGGTTAAAGCGTATCGTGGACCGACGGCCATGGTCTGCTAAAAACAACGTACGTAACCTGTCACGAGGCATGGTTGAGAAACATGAGACACAAACTAGGTACAAGGTTTGCCTGTCAAGGATTTTCTGAGAATCTTGCCTTGCGAGGCATAGCCGAAGGCGGGGAACATGGGGCCTTGGGGGGTAATGTGTATACATTCTGGCAACAATATCCTATGAATTTAGGCAACTCGTCTTTCTTTACCCCGGGCTGTTGCGCCTCCGACTAGTATTAAAATTCATTCAAGGCAAGATGTAAATATTGATAGTAAAATAAATATTGCTCACGATAAGATAAAACCGGTTGCCATCCATCAATACAGTACTGTACATGATTGATGTATGATAATAGGTGATAAGATAAAATCAATCATATTCTTTATATGTAAAAGTAGGCATGCGATGCGTGCATGTGTGCGATGACGACATTAGTCTTGGTTGTTATGGTATTTATTTATGTGAAGGAAACAATAAATGTATTGAAACCACTGAAGTCTGGTGTGAACTAACGTAGGGTGAAAGCCACTGAAGTTTAGTTTTTCTGAGTTTAATTTTGAACAGAAGTGCTGTCACATTATGCATCAGAAATAATTGTGGGACACAAGTGAGCTAGCCCATCTGGCCAACCCAGTGAACTCAAATAAGACTGGAACGCTACCTTCAGTACCTTGCCTGATGATTGGGTGAAGCCAAGATGGCGGA
>JAOTOK010055295.1:0-18066 GCA_025770025.1 Virgularia gustaviana
CTGCACTGCACTGCACTGCACTGCACTGCACTGCACTGCACTGCACTGCACTGCACTGCACTGCACTGCACTGTGCTAGCTGCAGGTTAAAGTTGTATCAAAAAGCTACAACTACCAAATATAAATAGAAATCCAGTTCGGAGATTCTGTAAATATCACAATAAACCTGTCTAGTTATACGTCTTCGATTTGACTCTATAGAGTCTAGCTACCAAACTGCAGTGCGCGCTATAAATCTATTGTGATTCATTCTTGAGTTATTCAAAGGCAGGTTAGCGTTAATTTATTACGTTATTTTCATAAATCGTAAATTTCTTGCAAGAATTCGCTGCACAAAAATTCGCCCAAGCAATGCTGAAATTTTCTATTAAGAACGAAATGTGTTCCAACTACCAGGCTCTCCAAAATATTAAACCCAAATTTTCATAAACCTGGGGTTGAAGTAATCGGACATTGAACAACCGGCTGTAGTACATCAACAAATCAAGTAGAATAAGACAAAGAAGAGAAATATTTCTTGAGATAACTTTACTATTTAAAAACAAAACTTGTACCTTTCGGCAATATAGTAATAAAAGGCTGCCATATTGTTGAGATAATACCACACCCCATGCTTAAAGGAGCTATATCACCCCCCCCCCCCTCCCCCTCCCTCAAACGTTCTAAATGTAGCTATAACAAATCTGTCTTAAGTCTTCCTCAGTTTTCTAAATATTGAGAGTGAATGAATGCTTAAATGCCATAATAATGATTAAATTATATAATATGATAAGGTGAATTAGGAGAACAACGAAGTTCTTGTTTATGGAGAACACGAAGCTGGAAATTGTCCAAAAGATCACATATGCAAAAAATCGAAAAATCACAAAGACATGTATAATTTCACGGAAATCATCATATCCTTTCGTTAAAAGCGTCATATCCTAATCGGCTTCGTCATAGTAAAGTACTAAAGCACAAGGTTTGCTAACGTGATCCATATAATCATGCAGCATGTGAATTTTTCAAATGCTCAAAGACGGGTTGGGTGACCTTGGTCGTCTACAACTGTAGCTACTTAGGAAACAAAATCTATCCACTAACTATAACAGTTCAAATACCACCCAATGGATTTTGCCAGGACTCTAATGTCACAGGGAGGAGTGTGGTCCTTCTCGGCTATTTCTTTCATGAACTGTCAGTTTGGTTTACTTCTGTCCGGATTGTAGGCTGTTTAATTCGACTGAAGTGAAAGCCAAAGGTCAATTGTGAAATAAAATGAATTAGTAGACCACAAAAAGGCATTTTGGATGTCCAAATATAATATATAATATCCATAACTACGAAGCAATTCATCTCTCAATTCTTAAACATATTCAACCAAAATTAAACGACCTCATAAGGCATTGTATTATTTTGCTTGAAAAATGTTTATTTGGTTATGCATGGTGGTACATCGTAACACCCTATTCCACATACCACAAACAATAGAACGATAAACACATAACCCCATGGTAGATATAACACTCATAGTGATTCACAACTAGATAATACAGCCTCCAAACTCCACAATCATCCAAATCCTTAAACACTCCAGTTGGCTTTAAGAAGAAAAACTTGCTTTCCTCGGCTTAGCATCTAACACAAACCAATATAATAGTTTTCATTATACAACACTACTTGTTAGTATTTTGTTTGTCCTGCTTTACCATATAAGGCAAAATTTCTCGATTAGAAATGACTCCTATTAGGCCTTTAGGGGAGGCAGATGAAACTGATAGCACTACCCACTATAATATCTCGTTGTTGTTTACCACTGCGCCAAACAAACAGTATTTTATAGCTATAGGATAGATGCGTTATCATGCACATCTATATAACCACTTGTAGTACTGTGTATAGGAAGGTTGTATACACCAAACAACGCAAAAACGGTAAAGGCTATTAGTTGGGCAAAAGCAAAAAGCACAGCGTTCGAGGGCACAGTTGAGTATTTACGTGATGTGTTGATTTTCGTTAATTGAGGGAGATTAAAAACTGTATGATAGCAATATTGGAAACTAATCTGATTCCGGATTGATATAGAGACTTACAGTAAGCGACAAATATTAGGGTTTCTAAATCGGTTGTTATTTGGCATATGTATGTTGTATGTTGCAAGTATATTTCATATTTGTATATTTGTATCCATGCAGATGTGTGCGTTAGTGAGCAGTCGGTTTTGTGACTCTTTTTCCCCATGCAGTTTTTCTGACAAATATAGGGAGAACGGTCACCAGAACAATCCAACTTGCGGTTTCGAGCGAAAGTGCTTAGTCAGAGCGAAGGTCCTTCACCATTCTTTCTCTCTGATTAAGAGCTTTCCTCAGCACAAAATTGAAGCCCTTTTATATTAATTCGATTCCTTCTCGGGTCTTAAATTCCCAAATCTTAATTAAATTGATAATTAATCCACGAGCAAATTAGCCATTACATATTATATTCAATCAAATGATTATAATAGATCTAATTAAAGTGATCAAAATTCATTCAGTCCTTGACTCAAAATGCATGAACTTCTGGTCCACTTCAGTCGCCACTGTAGTCGCATTTAAAATATAACGTAAATCAGATTTCATAAATTCTTAGAATAAATTGCAGGAAAATGTGCATGTAAGATAACGTTATGTTCAATTGTATAGAATTAACTTAAACACAAACAATACGCCATGATGGTACCAAAACATCTTTCTTTAATACATGAATTATCCATTTCGTTTGTGTGAAAGATTAGTCATTGCACCATGGTAATGCTGCATGCTATGTATAAAATTCCCTTTTAAATGTGATAACCTCACAAACTTCCTGGTTAACACTGGAATCATATCACTTCAACTCTTTAATGAACATATATGTACACACTCGCGTCGTCAAAATCGTCAAAAAGGCCGCAGGACATTTGCTAGAAACCTACGCATGACGACTCAAGAAGTTGGCTTAAAGCGTTCTATCGAGATACCCTTTTTTGGGTAATTTAAACTATACGACAGTTTGCTCGCCAAACCCGTGGGCAATGCCCTGTTATAATGTTTATGTAAAAGATGACCCTATAGTCCGATCACTTCCGTGAGAAGCTGTTGTCGTGTTTAAAAGAGATACATGCTATTTCCTCCAGATTTAACAGTGTATAAGAAGAACGTATTGACTCCGGAAACTAGTACACATTAGGTGTGGTAAACATTGATCTAGGAATTGTTGGCGACAATAGGCGTGCTGGCAACTTAGTCATTGGTAAGTGAATGTGATGTGCATGGAACATAATAATACGATGAAATCACGCACAATAAACCCCAGCAAAGCTGTCAAATTGGTGATGGCATGAAATTTGACACAAATATTTTATGATTGTATTAGAGTCGTGCTGGAGATACATGCACTTGTTGGTAAAAAATGTACATAGGAAATATCTAGCCAACCGCTAAATTGGTTCTACGTACACGGCGTGGACTTAAAAGTCCCCACTAGTGCTAGTTAAGATTTGGTCTAAAACGTCTTCGTAGCCGGCAAAGCATTTATTTATTCAGTACCACAACATGAAGCAATGCTAGGTATGTCACAAACAATTTAGTTTTAATATATTCTTGTGAAAATTCGGGCAAAGTATAGCTACTTTTGGGCTTTGTGCTAGGCACTTCCCGTACAGGCAATAGAGGTAGTCCAAAAAAAAAGGTCCGCTGCCAAACCATGAAGCATGTTTTTTAAGCTATGTGGTTATTATCCAATGGACGTCCAACATCATTTCTGCTTTTTTTGCCAATTTTTAGATAAAACTTATGAAAGGTGTGATTTTGATAGAGAACCGATTTTGACGTAGGACATAATTATTCATTTGACCAGGTTTTGTATCTATATAAATTTATTAACCATTTGGGGACCAATAAGGTCTTTATAGATTTTACTCTGGCTAACGCCAGACGATTTCACTCGTCAATGTGGACCCTTCTGGGACCTAAAGGGTTAAAAACTATCTGTTTAACCATTTGGGGAGCAACAGGGTCTTTATAGATTTTACTCGTCAATGTGGACCCTTCTGGGACCCAAAGGGTTAACTTCATAAAAGTTCAAATATCATTCACTTTAAATTCTCTGAACCAGGCTTTCGAAGCTACGATATTTAATTACCAATGGTGTTAAGCCTTAAAAATATTTATGTTCGGGTTGCATTTGCTTTACAATATCATATACCAATATTTGTATCGCGCAACAAAACAATTAAGATCCTCAAAGATGTTTTACATGAGAGGAATTTGCCTTAGGTGTACACTTCGGAAATTAGTTTGCTCTAAATCCTCCCAAAATCACAACTGAAACATACTATCTGTTCTATTACTTGACACATGACCGATACCTTGGGAGCTACAGTAATCAAATATTGATTACAATCTGAGTAAAATCAATTTTGCGCTTGAAAACAGTCCTAAATACGAAGTGGTTGTCCATTTTTTATTCAACGTGTTTGTGTTTCTGTTCTTGTACTTTTTTTTACAAAAAATAACTTCAAAGAGTGAGATTTGCCTTATAATAACAATGTGTTACACGAAACAACTTTATGATACGTGGACAAGTGAGAATTGTGTACTCGCTTCTTTGGACTGCTGTAAAAAATTACACTTCTCAACATTTTGATCTGAAAATTGGTAACAAAGTTGACATCGGTTGAAATTCGATGTGGTACGAACAATTCAGTATTATATTATTATATGCCATAATTCGAGAAACTACAGTATAGCTCCTCCTTTGTTAAAGAACATTCAGTTTATTGGGAAAACTTGCCTAGATAAATAGCCTAGAAAATCATTTCACGAATTTTTTTCTAATCAAGCATTTCTTGTGACATTATGAATATCATTAGATTAACAAAGTAGCTAACAGTGCCAGGGACACCGCGGGGCTGTAGCCCCTCCCTTTCTGGCTGATAAGCTGTAAAATTCTCAATTTATTTTATTGTACGAATTCTTCTCTATTAATGACTCTCAAAAATTTTGTTCTTAATGCAACTCCCCCCCCCCCCCACACACACACACTTCCCAATACGTTTCGCAGGTTCGGAGTGTTGTAGGACTTAATAATCAGGCTTGCTTGATAATTTGATATGCAAATGTACAGGTACTGCATCACTACTGCCGAATGAGTTTTTATCAATTTAAGTACAGACATTTTGGGAGAACTACGTTTCTATTGTTCAGTTGAGTACATGTATACCTGAATATCTAATTTGATTTGATTTGATTGCTTGCTACACGAATGAAGCAAGGTAACAAAGTCCTACAGCGACACTGGTATACTTTGTCATTTAAATGCATTCATAGTAGATCGAACATTATTGCATAGGTACTTAGTAATGATGCCTACAATATTTGTGGTAGTATAGCAACGTTTTCCTTATAGCTAGCCTGTGGCAACGCTATGAGCAAGGCATACTCGGTGCATATATATATGTCGGGTACTTACACGTTATTACTGCATGCATACGTAGGCCGTGACGCTAATCGATCCTGACACAGCCACTTGAGGTGCAAACAGCGCGCAAAGCATATGCTACATCATGAGTGCTCGGTCATATATTGACAACTGTATATATGCATATTCATAAATATATCGTACCGCATCGGAGCATTATCACTTTTGGATGCTCCCTACACCGAGAGCCTGTTGAACATATGGTTTGGTCATTTAATTTTGAATTGTAGCCCATCAGCGTGGAAAAGTTAAACAAAGAGTCAGTGAGAATCAAATTCTATTATACGGATCTATCTTTTGTGGTGTCTCAAACCAAGGTGCGTCAAACAGTTAATATATAGGGAGTTTTGTCGCATGCATTCACTTTCTTTACACAACATTTGTGCGTATACAATACGGTTGCATTTACCTGCATGGGCCTAGATTAATATCTACAGACGTGTTGACATGGCTAGCAGCTAGTCAGAGCAAGGCATGTCGATTTTTTTCGCAATTTATCGCCTTAACAACGTATTAGCTGATCAGCTTTGGCGTGTATAGAAGCAATAATCCGGTTATGCAAGGAATTTAGGTGCCCAGACGTGTCGAAAGACAATGAAGTTATAGACAAACTGTCCTATCCACAATGGGGAGTACTTACGAAAACAAACGTGTGAAAAATGACAAGGGCAGTTTTCGTGCGATGTAAGGAAACATTTATTGAAAATAGATTTATCATATAAGGAAAGGGTATTTTTAAGGTCTGCAGTTATCTTTGGGTAGTTTTAGTTCAAATTACTAAAATATTGACTATACTATTCCGTCTTGATGACCGAATTATCCTTTGTTTTAGCTATATTAGTATTTATGCATATATACATAGACCATACTACAAGAAACAAACGCTACAATTTCACTGAATATTGTTGTCAGTCCATACACACAAACGATATAACCTGCAAACCGGTAATTGTAAATGAATGACAAGGAAAGAAACAAAGAAACAAGGAATTTGTCTAATAAATTGGAGGAATTGCAGAGCTAGGCATAAACTTATAAGTAATGTTTTATTTAGTGTAGTAGGTTTTTAACGTTTAAATTCATCTACATAGCTACACAACAGGAGCGTCGTCGCTTCCTTCATGAGTTGTGAATAAATAGTATTCGCCTTTATTAAAGCGCGGCCTGTCCATAAAAGACTTTTCTCGCGTTTAAATGATTCTTGTGACTTGTTTTGTAGATTTGGCGGTTATTGAAAACTACACCTCTAAGCAGCTGTGCTAAGCTGTAGACAAACCACCTTACGAAACAGTCAACTCAATAACGTGCATGCACATTCACTGATGAACAAGCCGTCACCAGCTATAGAGCAGTTGCTCATAGGCATAAGCATATAAATAAAAACATGGTTTTTCGAGGAAATTTTAAACAAGACCAAAATGAATAATATAATTATTTTCATAGCAAAATCAGTTCAGTATAGGTATCTTGGTTATAAGATTTCTCTTAAACCATACATTCTGTGTGGATGCGGGGGCACAAAATATAGTAGTGATCAAAAACCATCAGGCCGTTTGACGCTACTTGTTACCATCAACAGGAAAACACAACTAGAACTTCCACACCTAGAAGTTATTAAGCTATTGGTTATTAGTTTATATAAAGCCTTACTTCCGGTAAATTGGCGGTTGTGATTGGTTGGAAAGTAATTTCAGAATGCAGGTTCGTTATTTCCTTGCATCCACCGGCGGTATAATAGAGGAAAATAAAAAAGCATAGTTAATATCACAGTGCATTGTTAAATAAAGAGCTTGATAACACCGTAAATGATTGATCAGTGTAAAGCAAGTTTTATAATAAGAAGTTTCAGCGAAAGTGAAGAGCAGTTGGTAACTGCCAAAATTGCAGCAAGGAATACTTTCTTTGTAAACACCGAGGGCAGAAGTCTACAACGTGAAATTCACATTATTCACAAAGTATCATTAGCTATTTTATTATACGATATAAATTATTGTCCTGATATAAAAACTCAAACATATCTCACAAAAACACATTAAATTTCGCCAACAGCAAGCAACGATGCTTTTGTGCAGCCTAGCCTTTTCGCATGATTGCCGACGTCTGAGGAGTTTATTTACGTTTTGAAATACGTATATTTGTGGCTAGAGATTCCTGTTATTGCTCAGTACAAAATTGTAGCCTGAAAATATTATGGGACTATGCAGATTTAACATGGACTTGGAATAAAACAATTCTACCACAGCTAGGTAAACCTATAGATGCATGTAATGCCCATAATCGGAACGCCATATGAACATATTATGAACATTGATCCATTTTAGTTGCAATGTTATTCTAATATATGTATATTAAGTATAAGTATGGCTGTTTGTATATTCTTTTTGTGTTGGACTGCATAACCACACGTGCTTAATAATATATTTATAAGTAGGAAACCCATAACAACGATTTTTAAAGAAAGCTGTCCGTAAAAACAGCTAGGGCGCTGCCTGGGCACACAAATTGCTTCCGAGTACGTATAAGCGCCTGTGGCGCCTGTAAGATTTAAAGGTTCAACCCCATCAAGCAAATGTGTTGGCTGTATAAAAATCTTACTTTGTACAGTAACAGAAGACTATTGTACAGTAACTTGCATGTACAATTTGTAAATATGACGAGGATATTAAGAGGAAGCCAGGCCTATTGGACGCGACTCCTGAGGCCACAAAAGTACTTAGCTAGTCGCTATTGTTGTCTCATTTTACGAGCCAATATATGTCATCATTAATGGTGAAACGCAGCTGAGTGAGTTAGTAAGTAACTTGGTTATGACACTGATGGGAAAGGAGGATCTGTAGCCAATTTGATTGAAAACATGCAGTTTGTCTTGACAATGTACTCTTGTGAATTAGTATTGATACAATTATTCAAAAAGCATGGCACTAAATGTTTATAAAGGACAACAGTTGCATAAGTACGTACTTGGAGGCATGTAATCCGTCACAATCTATTTTTCTGGATCAACCAATATTCACAGAACTATCTTGAAAGATAATATGAAAATGGGAAAGAATGTTAATATTTAGTAAACGTGAAATTTAAATATGATACAAAACTTTTAAAATTAATGCACAATTAACAGCTAAAAGAGGACGTATCTAGTTGAAAGTGTTGACAGCAAGTATTAATATAAATATTTCGGTTTCAGAATGTGATATAATTTTGACTGACAAGACCTCTAACTCTCAACTTGACACTGTCAACAGTATTAAACTTTCTTATAATACATACTTTTAATAAAAACTTCAAATTCTCTTTCGCAAAGTCCGTTATGAATCAATATATAACATGCAATTAACAAATTAAAAAAAAAGAATTTATTCGCATAAACAAAATAATCAGAAGAGCTTTGATAATTTATAATTGAAGGTACAAATAATTGTGAATTGTAAACATAATATTGCACCATTGTGAATCAATATTTTAATTGGAATTCAAAACTCATGAATGGTATTGATTGACAAATGACTTTTTGCCCGAAGGCAGAAACGACTTTCCGGTTTATATATTATTCCAACCAAATACGAAATTGTTGTTTTGACTCAGTACGAATAAGGATTGTAGACACCTTTAATATCGGGTTTCATCATGCACTTTTTCACTAGAGAAGGTTAAATGTTGACTTTAACATTAGCAAGACTTTGTTGTGGCCCTTGGAACCGAATAATAGTATGTTTAACACGCAGTGTTGTTCTTTATACTGTGGTTTCGCAGAAACATTACCTAATGCAGAACCATCTCAACTGTGTCAGGGTGCGTTATAGATATACCAGAACTTCCAACTTGAAATATTTTAAAACCCCTAATTTAAGCGAAAAGCTGCTTTCCTTTTCAATATACCCTTCAAAGATTAGCAAATATATCGCAGATTTTTTTTAAAAAAAATTGAATAATTTAAAAGAAGATGTTTCATTTGTATTTTTCCACTGTATTGATGTAGTTATGCAGTAGTAACTCCAAAGGTAGTTTTGGAGTAATAACTCCAAAGGTGTACATTTAAAAAGACTTTTAGGCGTTTATTTTCTGGTCTTGTGGTGGTGACAAAGAATGCGCACCATAATTCTCTGATTAAATAGTTACCTCCCAAAAAATAGAAGAACAAAGAGATATAAAACGAAAATTTGCTCGGAAAATACTCTGTCCTTGAACTCTCCTATTCAAAAATCTTAATCTTACAGATCTTGGCACTTTGGATAAGACTTTTTGGCAGGATCTCTGTCACACCAAGGACGCTATATATATTTAACAACATCGCCAATGCACTTCCAAATACTCCAATCATTTTCTTGTCGGTTTTCTGGCTTTATTTTTATTCATATCCTTGAGAGGAAACTGAATAATTCCTAATGAATTTCTTACCGACAAATACGTCTTTTCGGAGAATGGTCTTCTTGACACTTCAGGGCATTTTTAGCCACTCCAGACGATAACGTTGAGTTTCAACAAGGCACTCGTTAAATGTTTTGATAAAAATAATGAGGCTGAAATTTAACTTAAAGTAAAACAGTTTGGGAAAACGTTTGCAAAGCAACAGACTTCAGCGATGACTTTTTCTTTTGAGGGTGATTATATATTTTAGCCTGCCAACTCTGCCCGAGTTTATAATTGGGTAAACGCAATAAATGTAGCCCAACCGAGTTGAGATTCCATGCCGAGCTTACACAAATAACATTCGCACAGACTGTTTCGCTATTTATATCGAAAATACTAGAATTTCTTATCCAAAATGCCGTCTCACGCCATTATGCGCCATACACACACTCAGTTCCACGCATTGGGAACCCGTGCTAAGAAAGGTCGTGTAACTAATTCAATTCAAAAACGCTTCATCATCCACTTACTTACAAACTTCAGCAGGGAGTTAATTGTTTATAGAAAACATATACTTTCTGCCAACAAGTTTGTAAATATAAGTAAATTATAGTGCTTAGTGAAAATCTATACGCCTGTAATTCCATGAAGATACGGAATATATAATAAAAATGCAGTCAGGGACAGTTGGGAGAATGCAAAATAGATTCAAACTAACAGCTCTGTGGCTCCGAAATAACGCTGCAGTGAAAAAATACTGTATCGGAGACATAAGAGGTGCTTGGTGTGTAAGCCACACAGTTGAGTTTGAAATTACACCGTGTAATACTTGCACTTGTTACTTTTGTTATAGGGACTTTTCCTCTGTTTTGATATAATGAAAACGGTCATCGCAAATACACCACCATTATAAAGATATTTTAGTTAAATAGGTTTATGATTTTTGGAGGAATATGAATAATAAAATTGCTAACTCATTAGAAATAGAATTACTCAACCGATATCTTTTAAAAGCTTGACAAGCACGATAAAACTATTTTATATTCATATTATCTGCATGCAAATAAAAAGTTACATTCAACCTTAAGAAAGTTAATTGGGTGGGTTACTTCATATAATAATATAATAGACGAACATAATTTTTTTACCTTGAACTTTCTTGTTATACAGCTTTCTGAAGCAATATCTAAAAAGTAAAAAGAGAAGTTGCGTCACATAAGGGGCTGTTTCACCATCTGCGCGTCATGTATTGGGAATATATAAGAAAACGTGGAGAAATACCTCATGTATCCTGCATTATCGGTATTTACGGAAATCACATAAAATTATGTAATTTTCAAACTTGGCGAATCTCCAAATCTGAGAACATCAACTTGTGTTTACAAATTTTGCGATCAGTCTGGAAATGCAACAAGTTTGAACACACAAATACTTCATATGCATCATCTCCGTAGTTACCGATGTTGCCATGACACTTGGAGCAAATCACATTGTTTTTGATGTTTCCATTTCTAAAGTTTCAACAACATCCCAAAAAGATGTGCAGATACAGTGACACGAATACAGCTTTTTTAAATAAGTCATGACATCAGCTTCTGCAAATCGATTCTGCTCATAACAATTTATAATACATTGTTATATGAATTTCGTATCTTTCGAACTTTTACCAACCCTATAGAACGACGTTTACAGTTATTTGAGATCATGGCAAACCAAAAACTTACAAAATATGTTCAAAATGTAAATGTACATACATATGTTCGAAATGTAAACAATAGCTTGTTTCTGTCACTTCCACTAAGCTGCCACTGACCTGCCACCCCCTTTAACAATTAGTCGCCATAGGCGAAGTTTCAGTGTAGTCGGTATCAGTGTACTGCAATGCGAGATAAAACTGAATATTTTGGAAATTTTTATACGTTAAATTCCCTATTTGTCTATGTGGCACTGTGGCGTATAGTAGCACAAGGAAGGACAAACAGTTTGCACCATTTGGGTCATAATTAAACTAGAGGAGGTTGACCAATAAACTAACTACAATCGTCAATATTTAAAAATAAAAACATGCAATTGTGAGTTTTCGTTTAGCTTTTAAAACCTTGAACTTCTTGATCATCGATGCATAATGACCAACGTCGAACAACGACGACCGGTAACTTTGAAACTAGCTATTCACAGTTACTTTTAATTAATAAGTGTTTCTATAAGTGAAAAAGTGAAAAAAAATTGTTTTATATACTCTGGTTTTAAATAGTATATAGCTTTAAATACCATATAATGGGATTGCATGGAAATTACATTTCTTTCGTTTCAAAATATACGTCATATTATTACTAAATCTGCGTTCTGCTTTTGTTGAGATGACGCGATGCTAGATCGGAACATCGCCCGTTTCTGTTTCGCCAATGATGGATAACCTGTGATATAGACGTATAGTGCCAGACTCATGCCAAGGGCGACTTCCACGCATGATCTCACTCGGCGACGCATTGCAACTTTTTGAGGTCATATAGTGAACAAATAGAAAAAAAAGTATAACGCGTTTTCGAGTAAGATATTGCGCCAAGAATCGTCGTCGTTGAGACGATGTTTGTTTCGACTTCTGCACTGTTTGCTAAACATTGTTTAACGAATATCTTTTGAAGCAGCGCCGCTTGCGTGTATGAAATTGCACCTGACACATTCGTCTTCTGTCGAAATCCTATAGCGCATGACTTTAAAAAAGGCATGAAAAAAGTGTGACATTTTTCATATGCGTCGCGAACCACGTGAAAATATAGGCAAAGACACTTGGCAAAGACACCCAACTGTTAAAGAATGAACAAGAGGAAAATAATTAGAATTGTACGAAAAAGTAGGCTAGAAGGCAAATACGACGTTTCTTATTCAAATCACTCTCTTTTTCTATATATGTCAACACGCGGACAGGAATATCAGCCTGGGTGGACATTTTTCCATCTAGTCAGCCCTAACTATGAATTATGAACGACTGTTTTATTAATATGCATTAAAATCTATTTTTGTGACAAATGTCAGAAAAATAACTGGCAATATGTAAAAAGTGTGATTATTTGATCCCATTTCTTGATCTGGTACGATATCGTGGCGTGTCTGAAGTAAAGACGTGTTCATCGTTTGCTCTCCAAAAAAGGTATTTGATATGAAGCAACAGCACAGCAGTCATATGTAAACTTAAGTGAGCTGCTACTCTATTATATTCATCTTTAGTAGTTCCATCAATTTCTATATAGAACTATATCACCCATATCCAGTGAGGGTACGCGTTAGCAGAATGATGATGTTACAACCGCTTGCAACCGCTACTGTCCTCGAGGACACTACACGGTGGCGCAAGGATATGTATTTTATTTTCGAGTGGTGAAATATTGTTTTATACACAAGAAAATAAAACCATATCTTCAAGCCACCGTTAATGTTCTGTTTTTTTGTATAGTTTAATCAAGGTAGCAAAGTTGAAGTTGTCGAACCTGTTAGGAGAATAATCCGTTAATGAGCTTTGTTCTTTGTACTGGCACGTGTAGAACATGTTATTAATAAACATTATTATGCTCATTGCTAAACAATTAAATCTCCTCGTTGGTCCTTTTCACAAACCTCGATATTTTGGCGGTCCGGCAGCACCTTGGAAACCAGGGACATGGTCACGTGATCGATATAAGGTATAGCAAGGGTCAGCTTTCATTGACATTAATCGATGTATTATAGTCTAGCTTGATATACTCCTCTGCGTTCAATGTTTTCGTATGCAAATTGCGCAACTCCCCAACCATTTATATCAGAGTATTCAACACAGATGAACTCATAAAAGCAATAACAGTAATGTTATAGCCTAGCTGCATGTGATAGGAAATCTCCATATTTCCGCAGAGTGCATTCTTATAATCCAAACAAACGTATTGACCAATCAGGGGGCGTATCTTATAGGAAGATCATTTACGGCCATTCTTTATTGATCTACTAGTGATTGCACTGGATAGCTTCACCAGCTCTAGCTATTCATATTGTCCTTCCTAAATGTTAAGCGCATGAATTTTAGAACTGATGGACCTAAATGATGGATGTAATTTCCTAAAAATGTCTACAATTGATAAATGACTCAATAAAATGGTTTCCCCTTTCAATATAAACGATATTAAATCTACAAGAAATAGTTTATCAAATATTGCCTGCAAGCTGTTCACTTGTCAACCATTACTGAAAAAAATGATTAATTTGAATGAACTCAAAGCACGCTAGAACAATACTTAATCATTGAACAAATGTCCCTAGGCAGAGAATTTCTGCTTGTTGAAAAGACCGGACCTTTCTGAGGGATTGAACTCATTTGTCTTCCTTTTCATGATTTCTTATTTTCAAACATATTCATCCATCTCCCAACTGTGCAAAATCTCTGTCTTAAGTGCACGACAACTGAAAAAAATTCAGTAATATCATAGAACAATGGTAGCATTGCATATTTTACTTATTGTACTTGCGAATTCACTGATACTTTGAAAAATGTTAATTTATTAAGAAAAGTTCTATAGCCAACGGATTAACTACAGTATGATGTTTTTTTGCATTCATAGTATGTCAATCGTTGTGCACCAACATTTCAGTCACTTGAAGGTTTTTATATACCAGGCTCGAGTAGCGTACAGCTAGACCAAACTATAGTTAGTGTAATTTACTATAGTTTCCAAGAATTGGTCGCAAAACACTATTTCATGCATTTTAAGAACATTTTATAATAACTTGCAAACCAAGTATTGATGTAGCAACATTGTAAGACAGGTGATCTTATTGGAAACCTCCTCCCGAACAGTTTCTTGTCGAAAACGTTAGCTTTCGTTGTTTTTCTAATATTTTATGCCTAGTCAGAAGTGGATATTCTTAAAAACTGTTCTTTCTCCCCTTGACGCATGTAATAGAGTGGACAACATACATGACGCGGCTGCGCCTTTGTCGTGCTTTATATTCAAACATCAAAATGTGATCGTACGTAAATCGCTCTATCATACACATGCGTCAGGCGAACGAACGAAGGGAGGTCATGTACACTAGGGGTTATAAAAATGATCGTGCTGAGCACTGCCACAGAAAACCACCACGAAATTAAACTACTGAACTTGTATCAACACTTTGTCGAAATTTGAACGAACCTTGAGTGAGCTTTTCTGGTTTTGCCAGTAATAACTTAACGTGTGAGTATATGTATACATTCTTAATAAAACCTTTATTTTATTAATATATACGGTTTAGATTTTAGTGGGGACTACAAATACGCTTTAACTCCATATTAATCTCGCTTTATTTGCGCATGTTTCTTTTGTTTATTTATTGTCCTTTATTATGAAGAAACGGTATGAAAATAAGCGACTTAGACTGCTGTTGTAAATAAGATAAACATTTTTGCTATGACTTCGTGTTATTCTCAGCTATATATGTGGCGTAACGTAACTACTCATGGTATAAGGGCTGAATTTCCCAATTAATAAGACTTTTTGTACCGTATGTGGAAACCGTGGATTTACTGACTACTAGCTGTCACAAAAAGTGGTTATACATGCATGATATTTTTGAACGGCTCTGCTTCTAAAAATAGCTATATCTGTCATAGCGAACACACCGATTTACGTATACCGCCTACAGTCCATTTTTATTTCAAAAGAAAAAATACAGTTTGCCTGTTTGGAAGAAAATAACGTATGACTAATACAAGGTTTAGTTGCATGACGATTTGCTTTTATACATATATTGATATAAATATATTCCTACATATATTCCTACTCTAGCGTGATATTACGGAATATCTGATTGAACTTCCATTTGAAACCATAAAATGTATTACCGTCTTGAAATTTTGCCTGTTGTCAGTTAGTATTTATGTTTCGTGGTTATTCTGTACAAAAAAGAAAAATATTTTATCGCATGAGACGCAAATAATCGGCAACAAATCCATGTAAAACTAATTATACCACACGTTATTAAGGATTACGGTAGTGGTTGCAGTAGCCGCGTAACCAATCTGAATTTCTCTGTTAAATTTCTCTGCAAACAATTTTGTTTGGCAAAAGCTTTTGATATTACTATGCATCTGCATAATTCCTTAGCTAAGGAGATGAACTATTATTAAGGTTAATTACTTGGTCTTAAAGGCAGTATACTCTCAGAGCGAGACTGCATTTATTGCGTCATTGTACAAGTACAAAAGTGGCTCGTTAGTTGGCACGGCCATCTTTCGTGAATTATTCACAAAATGTCGAGTTACCTCGTGAAAAAGCCTTAGGCAAAGATACAACGGGACTATCCCAGAGTCCAAGAGTTGTGACTAGGGTTTTAAAGACCAGAGCAATGGAGGAATGACAAAATGGAAGATGCAAAAAACAAACAGAATGATATAATCAATGCAATATTTGAACACATTTTTGATTTTCATTACTGCAGTGATACACTTCACCAAAACCAAACAATTACTCGACGTTAGCAATAGTAGTGAATAATATATTTCATAATAGAATCATTCAATACAAACCTGACAAGCTAAGTATTGTTCACCTTGGCGTTTATGATCGTTAGAGAACATTCGCGAATGTCTGTCAAGGTCCTGTTTTAGCCGTACATACACAACACCAAAACGGAGATAAAAAATGCTACTGCTCATTAGTAATGATATTTATTCAGTACCTCTGCATATATTCATCCTGGTTTGTTGGTGGGTGTGTGTATACTACATTACCTTGTAACCATAATTCACACTTCACACGTATTTGCCATTATCGCGAAAAAGCTTATTAAAAATTTGATTAAGAATTAGCTATAAATAACGAAATTCAACAAATTAAACTTGTGTTGTTTTAGTTTCTAAAATGGGTATATGTCGATATCTTGAACTATATAATATCAAAGGTTTTAGACGTAAACTGTGCAAACAACTGTAGCAAATAACAAGCGCTCAGGAAAAGGCTTAAACTTATTTTAATATTATGTACAGTACAAGTTATATACAAACGATTTTTTTAAATTTTGCTATCTTTTTAAAAAAATAACAGTGTTATAATCTGAACATTATATATACAGAATGTTTGGGGGTTGGAGAGGAAATTTGCTGCTGGCGGAGGTCTACAGTCTCCGAGTGTCCTCTATTTTTAAGTATCTCTTACCACTATTATATACGTCAATTCAATGATGGTTGTCTGCATTTTAAAGTGTCTATTGTAGAGCTAATAACGTTTGCTAAGTAATAAAATAAGTCATATTTTAGAAAAAAAGGTCTGTTGTAAGTCTAGCGTTCAAAGTATTTTGTCACTTTTCTATCTTATGACCTTGAATTACTATTGAGTCTGATTTTAGTTAATATTGTTGAGGCATATTGAGGTTGAAATGATCGGTTTATTTCACCTATTATCCATGTTGTTACTGCATTGGTCAATTAACAGCAAGTTTTGTTGACGAACGCATTTAGCAAGATGCCTTTGAACATTGAAATAAAGTCAGGTTGGATGGTCAGTGCGGGAATCCACGGCGTCCTCGCATGCTAGGTAGGACGGAGAGCAGCTGTAGCTGGAAAATTGCGGCCATGTTGCTCATATTCAGTTTAAGCAAGCAGTTTGCATAATATGGGGTACAAGTGATGGTGTCTGACAAGCCGCTTGTACAGCATTGAGCCAGGCAGTTTCACAATAGCGGAATCCATATTGTTGAATTGGACACAGCTTAATCACGTCTTGTTTCTCCTGCAAATCAAGTAGTATGGATCATTTGACCAATCACGTCACTTCGGCACTGCAAATACATAACTGGCACAGTGATATGCATCCGAATTACCTGAAAGAATAAACATGATTTATGTTGCAAAACAGATTGGATGTTAATTAGGTTTCGCAGAATTCCACCTTCGTGTGACTTATCATTGTAGATAGCTGTATACCTTCATTATTAATCTAAGTCGAGTATGACTCGTGGCATATGCGACTGACTTCAAGATTAGGAAAAGATAGACTAACATGATTGTCTCGCGTTATACTTCTGGTTTTAATGACCTATATCTTAGGTAAGTTGATCTGGATAATTTTATTAGTTAACGTAGGTCGAGTGCTGCATACCCAGGGCAAAGGAAAGCACGGTTGGCAGAAGCGAGTAGCGCTCTGCCTCTCACCTATAGTTAAGCCCGGTTGAGTATGGTTAGTACTTGGATGGGTGACCGCCTGGTAAAAATAATACTCGGTCGCTTAAGTA
>JAOTOK010055406.1:0-18060 GCA_025770025.1 Virgularia gustaviana
CCCCCCCCCCCCCCCCCCCCCCCCCCCCCCCCCCCCCCCCCCCCCCCCCCCCCCCCCCCCCCCCCCCGGGCCCCCAATAACTTGGGAAGCTTAATCACTTCGGAGTTTAGTTGGCTTGTGTGCAATACTTCATGTAGTTTTTATTGAACTTTAGTCAGCCATGTCAGGGCTTAGCGCTAGGTAACACTGAGTGTCCCCGCAATAACGAAAACGTAACTTACGCCCTGAGTGTGTTCTTTTAATTCGAGGGAAAGTAAGGGTGGATATCCCCCCCTCCTTCTCTCAACCCTTTCTTCCCTTTCCTTCACTACCTCTTTTCACTTCTGGCCCTTACCCTAAAAAAAATTCTCACCTCGTTTTCCCCCTAAGCCTCCTCCCTTCTACCTAAAAGACACACGGAAACACTTGCTACACAGGCTATATGCTTCCAGTAAATTTTTTCCATTCACGTTCGAGTAAAATCACCTGGCGTCAGCAAGAGTAAAAGTAAAGAGGGATTACAGCAGCAAAACTTTAAACAAAAGTTTTGTTTCATACATTCTGAATTTTTAAATTGTAGAATATCACATACTTACTGGATAGCTATCACTGTTGTGGTTTGGAATGCCCTCAAACAGAAATATGCACCAGGTTTTTTTTCAGGAAATACTCCAAAAAAGTGGTTACATTTGTGACCCACATTTACGATGTGCAGACCCTGGGACAAAATTTCCAAAATCTCCAAAACTGGCGGCAAAATGAGGGTATTGAAACAATTTCACCGAAAAATTTAATCGTTTTGATTATATTTTAAACCAGGAAATCATAGGTTAGGTTTATGATAAGACTGGATGAAAACAAATAGAGACGATAGAATCAGCGGTTAACTTCCTTGTTAATCTTACGCCACTCAACTCAACTCCAATCCACTTCACTTCACTTCACTCCGGTCCTCTCCAGTCCTCTTCATTCTCTCCGCTCTAGCGATATCACACCTCGATCCACTCCAAAACAGTTTTAATATATACTGTATATAACTTAATTATGGAAACATAAATCAGGATTCAGAACCTTTGATTTATTTTTTTAGGACTACATTTAAGTAAATTGTTGTCACTGCTTCTCAGAGGACGTGCGCCTATCCCTAATGTACTAATTACCCTAAATTATTTAAATTATACTTATTACAATTATACGTATTGCTCCTAAGCCAGTTCGACTGTTCAAGACTCAAAATTGTCCAGCCTGCTAGTGCGATTAACTACTAACAATTGAACAATTGACTAATCTTGTCAACTTATATTTGAACGGTAGTTTATTTTTCCTAGTTACTAAAATTGGTACAAGCTATCAATCATCGTTCGCCACGCCTTTGGCTATATTAACGAATTTCTTCTTATAATTATGATCCATGCTGGAATAAAGATATGGGTTTATTGCGGACGCCATGACTCCAAAAACGGACGACAACGCGTGGCAATTGAAGACAACCTCGGAGTAGTTGATGAAGAGGCCATAAAGTTGGACGAGCAAGAACGGACACCAAAATAACGAATAAACTACTGCCACGATTTTGCATATTTTGGTACGCTGCTTTTCGTCGGCAGTTGGGACCTCCTTGTTCTCGGAACAGGAGCGGTTGGCTGTGCTGATTTGTCGGTAACACGTGATAGCTATGCCGCACGAGATGACATAAACAAGAGCGGAGTAGCCCAAAAAGAAGGTGGAGACTGGATCCCATTTCGTGCTGACCAAGATGCACCGATATAATTTTGGTGTATCATCTGTTGCTATGGCAACGCGAATGAGGACCACCAGAACAGCTGAAATGAATATACACATCAACCAACCAGAAACTAGCAAGAGCTTGCATTTATATTTGGTCAGCCATGGTGAATGAGGCGATACGTGGACATCTCGTCGGTTAATGCTTAGCAAAGGAAAGACGACGTATTGGAGTGAGACGGCCAACATGGAAATAAAAGCAGACGTTTCGCAGAGCGGGGAGGGCTCGATCAGTCGCGCAGTGGGATTGGAACGGTACAGTAAGAGAATGGGCGTGAAGACGAGGCAGATAAGGAGGTCTGCGACAACGCCATTAGTTAGGATCAGGTTGTACGGTTTTTTCCAGATACGACTTGTTTTTGTAGTGTAAGCTCTTAGAACCACGATGTTCCCAAACGAACCAACCAAGATGGTGAACAGGTAGCCGGGAACAACAATCCACGTGACCCAGAAATACTGTTCGTAGTAAGCCTTCATGAGGACAAACAGCGAGTACCACAGCAATCTAGCTTGGAACTATTAACTGCCAAGAAAGGAAATACAAATGTGATGCGCATAGACATGCAAGTAGCCTGATATGCAAGCACTGAACGGCATGATGACACTTGAGTCCAGACAGAGGATTATTGTCACTCATCACTAAAGTCCTTCACCCGGTGAACCAAAGTGGACATGACTCTAACCATTTACTGCATGCATGATACTTCATCTTCAACTTTTCCCTATTCCCCTGCATGCGACATTACGCACTGCATTACATAAAATGCTGCGCCTATCAGAGAATTTTCCGAGGCCTCGGGAAACTGACCTTGAGTCCGTTCATTATTCTTTTATCTGCAGTAGCTTTTCAATTTATTCCCCTTTACTTCCCTCTCGCCCAAAAGGTAACGTTACTAAAAGTGTTTGTGGAAAGATAATTCTACCTAATTTCTTGCTAAATAAAAGTCCATCATGCGAACAAACGTAAATATAGCATTCATCTAGGGTAGTGTGGTGCTTCAAATTTCCCAGATCTGTTACAGGGCTAACTGGAGTTGCCCAAAATCAATCTTTTTTGCTTCAAAAACATCAATTTTGGCTGTAAACGCAAAAATAGCGGAACGTCAAAAAACTCTAAAAATTATAATCTTAAATTTGATAATTTATTCGTAATGCAAATAAGAAAGCGTGAATTAATGACATGATAAAAATACAATTTTTGTAAAGGCCAAACGATTTTGTCTTTCTAGAATCTTGATTTTTGCAAGTTTGCTTTCTTTTTTCAGTCGATAACATCAAATTCTACTGAATCGTGTTAATTGTCATCCTGTCGCAACACTGTGCGGAACTTACAACCCCTCCAATAAGAATATCGCCATTCTATTGAGCATGTAGCTAGACACCTGCCCCTAATGCGGGGTCCTATATATAGTGGTTACCCGGGCCAACGCGTTTTCTTCGTCAGGGTTAACTGCAATAATATTCAACCCTTTATTTGGCAATTTCCCTGGGGTTCTCCGCTTGACTAGTAAAATCGTCTGGCGTTAGACAAAGCAAAATTAAGAAGTTGCCACCTGGCATGCAACTGTGCTAAATAAAGGGTTAATGATGTTCCTTATTATTTGTGGTTTTCGCAAATAACATGTGCAAATTTTCTGCTCTATTGAGCATTAAAACTTTGAACTGGGATACGAATTTGGCATAATGTACACACGAGTAACATACGAGTAGGATAGAATTTGGGTCAAGGTTACTCGTATGTTACTTGTATGTACTCGTGTGTAGTTTTAGTCATGATCCACAAATTTGGCTACCATAACAGTATATAGAAACATTGAAGTGGAACACAAATGTGGCAGCCATGACGTCAAATGAGACAATCCTCTGCGATTTCGATATCATCATTTACTAAGTTCAAATCGTTCCAAGCAAAAACTTGCCGTAGTCACGGTTCATCGCACCCGTTGTTTTGTTAATCTTCCCAACCTCCAAACAACGCGCGTTACTTGGTTCTAATATTTTGTACTATTTACATGATAGAAGTCTTCTATAATGTTTAGAACTCTTCCTGATGTTTCTATAATTTAATTAACTGGGGACGGATTTCCAAAAATGTTTCAACCGTGAAAATTCAATAGATCATAAATCATATAGTGCCATGGTTGAGTGATTCTGACTCAAAATAAATTTTAATTAGATTTTGGAATTACGTTTATACTAAGAGTAAGTAACGCCTCTATTGTATATTTGAGCCGTTGAGGGGTGTAACGGTTGCTAATGTCTGCTTCTTCGATATTACTGGTTTACGGTTTGAGAACTTTGGTAAGGTAATTAACTACTTTAGTGGTGTCTGATGGTAATGTTCAAGACTAATGTGACGTCTCAGACGCGCGGCATCGTCTCAGTGCACAAAACAAAAATAGAGCAGAAGATTGGTTGGTCGTGCTTCATGCTAGCGGGAAAAACTTTAGAATGGTCTTAGCCCCTATCCAATATATATTTGGTAGCTACAGTTGGTTCATTCTATTACGATCCCAAACAGGATCTCCTTTGTCGAAAAAAGCAAACTGTTCAGCGCGAAAAGTCTTCTAACGCTTTTTATCCCAGGCCGGTAGGATGCAGGGCATACAGTGACAGTACTTAGTACTTTCGCGTCTTCGTCAAGGGGGTCAGTGTACGTGAACAAAATATTGATTTATATAATACCTTTTCGAGTTTTAAGCAGTTCGGTATTCTTTTTATTCGATGTATACCTTCAGCTTACCGCCTTTGGTTATGTTTGTTAACTTGCATGTACAACCATCTCTGTAACTGCAATTCAAATGTCACACGCATCCAACACGATCAACTCTGCCATGCAGCTGCCGTAAGTTTATAACTCATTAATTTGCATATTATGGAAATATGGATAACAGTCATGATTGGTTCCCTGTTTGTGAAGTGCGTCATTGTTTAATGTGTCTAAACTAAAGGCCGTTTTCCACTTCAACCGTATCGTAGCGAAAAGTACCTTATTCCATTGTTTCATGAGCACCAGACCAAGACCAATGACCTTCACACAAAAGAAATCGCTACGGTACGGCTGAAGTAGAAAACAGGCTTTAAGCGAAAAGTGGACGTTTCGAGCACTTATTATTCACTGCTCTGAGACTCTCTGATGCATAAAAATCTTCTCTCGTAGTAGACCAGAAAAGCGTCTTGTGTTTACAGAGTAAAATATAGTGCGATATAATCATATTGTGCGCGGTGAAAACAAGAAAGTGTTGTTTGTTTAAAGTGTTTGTATTCATTATGAAAGAAAACATTAGTTTTATTTTCATCTCAAAGATAAACTTTATTCGGTAAATAACCAAGATGATTTGGTTTTCAGTTTGTTTTGTTTTCGAGATCATCTTCCGTGCAACCGAATCGAACCGTTTGAAATATATCATTTTCTGCTCTTAACGTTTATTAATTAGAATTAATTAGAATTTAGAATCTCGAAAATGATCAGACATACCTGGTAGTGCAGGAGATGATCTCACTAATCAGTAACTGACTTTTTAAATTCACATTTGGAACATAAAATAAAATTGATGAAGTCGTTATAGATGAACCGAAACTTTGCTTTTGTCCTATCAGTGATAAAAGGAAGTGATTTTACACATATTCACGCGTAGTAAAGTTTCAGTGGAGACAGCTGGTCCGATAGAAAAGATAATAAGGGTCTTCACTATCGATGTTCTTGCATCTAAAGGCGGGTTGTTCAGATTAAAGTTTAAACTAAACATTTGACGAATATAAAAAACTTGCAGGTTTTAAAATTCTAAAAAGCAAGAACGAACGTTGGAGAGGTTTCGATATTGCTTATTATTAACTTACAACCGTCACTATACTACAGTTAGGTTCATGGCATCATAATTTTAGCCATTATTATTATTTAACTACGACAATTAATAGTTAGATTTGTTTAGAAATGACTAGACAATAGACTTGCCAATTCGATATTTTACGGTAATTATTTATGTAATACCAAAAGATAATATTTTTGTTCAGATGAAAAGAACATAATTTCTGCTACCAATGCCAATGTCTTGTGTTTTGATTAAAACATAGCCTGACAAAGGTGGTAAATGCTTCACCGAGTGATGTTCGAACCATACCGGGCAAACAGAGTAAAGCTTGCCCGGCTGGGATTCGAACCCACGACCTCCCGGATACTAGTCAGATGCTTGATCTGTAACTCAGTTGGTAGAACATCCGACTAGTATCCGGAAGGTCGTGGGTTCGAATCCCCGCCGGGCGAAGTTACAGTTTTACTCTGCTTGCCCGGTATGATTCGAAAATCACTCGGTGTAGCATTTACCACCTATGTCCATCCGAGTTCAGCGTTTCCATGCTTAATTATTTTAAATATATGACTTGATTTATCTCGTCTCTGAAGGTGATGGTTGCAGTACTGCGAGGCTCAAAAAACTATAATATCCAGTGGACACAACATTTGGCATGAACTCTTTTAATTCTAATATAGATTTTTACTAATATCACCTCGCTTACTTTATCAGCAATTGTTACTTAGATAATTTGCACGAGTCAACCCACGTGTTATGTCTACATTTTATTCGTATATTCATTATCAAAATGGATCGAGCTAAAGGAGGAAATTGCCAATTATGTTGAGGCAGATTCGCTATAGATTGAAGTTAGTTGTTCACACTTCGTGGGGTTAAAATTAAAATTACTTATCAATTATATTTGAACATCTGAGAGTCACTGGTGGACATCATTAAGAGTCGTTGTTGGCATGGCAACAGTGGCAACAGTTACCAAAAAATTGAGAATATTAATACATTACAAAACTTGTGTTCCCTGGAAATTAAAGTTACTTTAACCAATGGTTTCATGTCAAAAGCTTAATACCGACATCCTGTATTATTTGATGTTCCTTTGTTCAAATTTTCATTTTTCAATCTTCCATGCAGGTTTTCCAATCAATTTTCACTCGTAGAAGTTTGTTTTTAAGCACAAAACCAGTCCGATTGAAAAGTACACCTTTCTTCGATTGATAACTTTGAATCGAAGTTAAAATTGAAAACAAAGGACCTCATAATCCACATAAACGCGTCTTCAAAGTAAATTCTTCTTTTTACGAATTCACTCGAGACGCGCCAGCGTCCTACATGTGCAAAACCATGTCACGTTGTCAAAAACTTGTTCGTGTTTGTTCAAAAAAGTTACACCAATGTAATTGCGTTGCACTCTGTCAACAAGGCTTGTGTTATAACGTTTACTCAGGTTCGAAATGTTGTTTACAGTTGATGTGTGGACAATTAAGGTAGCGCTGCAACATGCTCACAGCTGTTCGAACAAGTTGTACAGCGCCTGACTGCGTATGGCAAACAAGGTGTGTACAACAATGTTCTGCATGACGGCATGTTGCAAATTAAACATGTTCCGTCAATCCTGAAGACGCTTGTTCGAACATTTTGCGTCAAGAACTCTTCGTTGGACAAGCGTGAACAATATTGTATACCTAAATAAAAAAAACACGCAACTCGTTTTTGATTTCTTAAATGAAGTACGTTCTATATTTTTAAACATTTTATCAGACGAACAACTCATTCCATACACATTTTAATTATTTTAAGAGATAAAATTAATTTGTTTATAAAACGAAATTCCAGAATTGTTTATATTGAGAACATAATAGAGGAACCTTATCTTTGTTTGATTTTTATCTATTCTTCCACGTTGCCATGATTTGATCTGTTTTTTATATAGAAATTGTACATCAATTGAGTTTGCCACTCAAATTTGTTTTCATTCACAAAGCGTCCTATGACTAGAAACAAAGGAGGGTGACGCGTTATGACGTCGCCACGGTGCAACCAACGAACTGCGGGCACCAAGTGGTTGCCAGGCCATTTCCGAATCCCGCTCCAGTGACTTTGAAAAATAACACCAGAATGAGGTTTCGTGTGAACCTCATTGAATTTCGCACGAAGCCTTTGTATCATTGTTGGTGTTTGTCTGAGCGAATCTCGGAAATGTTCATTGGTCGAAGGCATCAAGCAAATACACCTTTGAGACACCTTTACGTGCCACGTATGCCATTCTTTTCTTCTTGCTCGTATTTGACGAACCTATATTCAATGACAAGACTACGTCGACGGATCCACCATGTACCACATTGAAATGGACTAGATAACCATTGACTTCCGAAGGAGTCTTCTGTTAACAGAAAACCTCGCACAATTTCAAAAACAACTTATCCTTCCCTTTAATCATAGATATAGTCATTTTCCATAAGGGATATAAGCTAACGTATAGTTTTCCTCTTTTTTATATACGCACTATGAATATATAGCATATCGCCAATATGTAGCATATCGTCAAGAAATCGCCATTTTCCAGCAAAGAGTGGTTTTTGATGTTGCCACATGGAAAAGTAAAAGTCTAAAAGTCATGCGAAATATGCTCTTGGCGTAAAATAATATCTGCATTGCTCTATGAGATCATACTTTTAACTAAATCGCATAAGTGACATAACTAAGGAAGGGAACTCAGTAACAAAGGTGAAAACTTCGGGATCATAATTACGGACGTGCCACCAACGTGAACTAGGAAGGAGTTTCAGTTGTTTAATTTACCCGCCAGCGAGTAAAAGTCTTGTCTCATATTTATTCAAAGGTTTTACCATAAAAACATTACAGTAAATCATTTTTCTGGTGTAGCTTTCCGGCCTTTGTGTTGAAACAGTTCACGAATCAACAAACGTTTCTCTTTTTCCAATTGTTCTATTTTTCGTTTGCTGATAGTTTCACAATTCTGGAAAGAAAAACACTGTATAAGAAACCATAGTTGATATCCGAGTCAACCTCGTTCACGGGGTCATTTGCATGCATTCGCCAGTTGTTTATTGTTAAAATCCGTGTTAGATTTTATTCACGACAAGACAAAAAAATGTGCACAAGAAAAGTTTGATTTGCAATTCCCTGTAGCAACAATACAGCCAGCCACGCAGGACCTCTCCGTAGACAGACACACACATCATCAATTGGCCGTCATATATATCCCTTTTTAGCATTGTGTAACTGACATAAAAATTAAGGAGTAGCAATAGCTATAAACAAATTATAAAGACTATAAATCAGGAATCTGATAGTTGGTGAGTTAACATAGTATGGTGAGATTATGCAGATTTTATGTACCTTGGTTCGATCCTTGGCCGGAACGATTGTTCTGAGATACTTTCATTTTTTTCTAAAATACTTTTTGAGGTTTTGCATTGGATGATTTACGATAAATATCTTTCTAATTCACATTTTTAGGATTAGGGTAAGGTCAATAAAGGTCCCAGGTTAAACTTGGGATTTGATTGTGGCGCTGAGGATATGGATGAGTGATGTGCCGGACAGTCAATGACCTGTTATCCGACTTAGTTATGGGATAGTTTCGAATACCTGCATGGGTGTTGACAAAGGTACAGGTTTCATCATTTGCCCAAGATGTGATTTAAACTCTTCGATTTGACCAACGATGTTGCCCCAATTGGAAGACGTTAAGCCCAACTCTTGTCTTCGTTTTTCGTACATCACTGCATCAAACTGAAATAAAGCGAAATCTCATTAGAACATCATACATATTCCGAGTAAAGTTGTACAACAGGTCTTTCAGGTGTATCCGAAACAAACTTCTGCCCGTAGAATATTGTGGATTCGAATAAAAGTTTCAATAAGGGAACAATTTTATGTAAATCTTCTAAAAGTATAAAAAATCAGTCGTTTAGAGTCAAAGATAACATGGAATACTGTACTCGTCATTCCATAACAAACGTAAATTTATCGCGAAAACATTTGAACGAATCCAGCAATCCACCACAAGTCCCCCTTGACCCAATAGTTTGGTAGGTGGAGCGATGGCCCAAAGGTGCCAGTTCGATTACCGCGGAACTTTAGAGTTTATATGAATTCACATGATATTATTATGATAGTACTACTATAGAAACAATAATATTAATGTTATTAATGGTCTGTGAGCATGATGGGTCACAGCGGCTTAATGTAAACAAACAATATGTTTACAATATTTTTCTCTGTTCTCGTTCAGAATTCCCTCAATTGGGAATATAAAGCAGAGCTTATTTCAGGAAAGTTTCCAAGAATGCAAAATTTATTCAATGTTTACATTAGGCGCCCGCTTTTGTTATGAGCAGAGTCGATGGGCAGAAGCGACTGTAACCCCATCCCCCCTACCTTTAAAAGGCAGCGGATGAAGATGGGACCCTTAGGCATCATTGGTGTTTGTATAGAGGTGGGGGCAGTTGATTGAAATCCCCAACTGTCTGAGATCCTTAGCTACTTTACCATTCCATGCGAACGCTTAAAGAGCATGTCCAGTCCGGGAGGTAAACAAACGGTTTGTTTATGTTTCGAAATGCGAATTTGCAAAATACGACAAAATATCAAAATATTTAACACTGTTTTGATTTACAATATGCTGATAAAGGAACAAAAAGTCGAAATTCAATGTACAAGTTTAAAATAATGTCAAATTCGGGCGAATGTTTAGATCTGGGGACCCCTAGCTGCACATGCGCAGAACCGACTGGATATGCCCTTTAATAATATCGTGTTAGTTCAACACTACTTATATATTGAACCTTATATTTCACATATTTTCTATACCATATTATCGCTTACAAATCAACACTGTATTACATAGAGCTTGTCACCTTCAATACTCGCACATTTCATCAAAATATTCATCCCAAAACCAGATTAATAATCTTACCAAATCGGATTATGTAAATCGGTATCATTCTTTCTAATCCTTGATATAAGATAATTAACTTGTTAACAGGAAAAGCTGGTCTTTCCCACCGACCAAAATCCACGATTTCCAACTGAGTAATTTTTCAAGATCTTAATGTTCATTTCTCACTCCAGCCTTATCGTAGCAAAACGCAGCATATAATTTGTGTATTCCATTGTGTCATAAGCACCAGAGCATGATTATCACACGGTATAGACTATAGTACGACACAGCTGGAATACTAAACGGGCTTAAGCTGTTTGCATGATCCAATTAAATTAATTAATAATTTGATTATTATTATTATTAATCGTTGTTATTATTATTATATCACGCTAATTAACTGTTTTTTCCTCAAGAAATTTAAATTAGGCAAAAAAATGAATTAGGTACTGAAGTATTTAAGATAAGCTAGACACGGAAAATAAGTCAACCCACAAAATTAAATGTCACCAAAAAGTTTATTTGCAAGCGTTGAGTATCGTTTTATTATAGAAATTCTTACAGTACAGTTTGCTTCATTTCGGAGATATTTAAAGGTAGGTTACAGTCCCTTCTGCGCATGTCTCAAAAACGTAAACAAATGTGGACCACACTTGAGTATTCTTGTTTGTATCTCACCAAATAAACAATGTTTACCACAAAGACCAGTATTTGGGTGATTTCTTGTTCATAAAAACTGCTGTAAACCCTGTGAGTTTTGTATTTTCAGCTGGGAAAAGCCCAGAACTGAAGTGTGGTCCACATTTGTTTACATTCTTGAAGTTTCTTGAGACATGCGTAGAAGGGGACTGTAACCTACCTTTAAGTAGTTAGGTATGTATACTAAAAACACGGTGATTCAGATTCGCCTACCACGCACTATATTAGGCCTGTACCATCCTAAACAATATTCACGACACGTAATTTAGTCTTTATTAAGCTAGCTATTAATTATTCATGATTGTGATATATTTTGGTCCTATGATTCAATATTCAAAATACCTTTCTCAACGACATTGCTGGAATAGCAGTTGAGATTAGTGACATTTGTTGCAAGCCTCTTACACATGATGTACTTGTCATCTCTCATTATTTATTAAATTTACGCCATTAGGTCAGCGTGTGGTACTCACATTTTGCACGGAATAATTTGTCGCACTCTTTACATATAACTTCTCCTCTTGAAGTGCCGTAATCCGTGTGAAAAACCAATCTCTCACGTCTTCGACAGCTCGTAAACCGCCATCCAAAACCTTTAACTCTTTATCCAGGTCTTTAAGCTTTCTATCCTGTTGTGGGGACGAGAATAAACAGGAAAGAGTTGTTACTATGGATGTAAAACGTGTTTGGTTGATTCCTAGCATTAATATTATAAGTTACTTTTCTTGGGATGGAGCAACCTCGATATTAGTCTATTTGCTTTCGAGCTCCTGCTTTACAGAGTCGATCGGCTCGCAGATTGGACGGGTGGCTCAAACCGAAATGGTCAAAATGGTCATTCGCGAGATAACAAAACTATTTTTAACCAGATAAAGTAATTTAGCAATTTTAGTTCTCAGAAAATTAAAAACTCATCTTCATAGTTCATGGAATACTATTAAAGTTTCAGATGTGACGTCAAATCGGGAATGTTGGCGCACAAAAACAAACTAAAACGTATTTACAATTCCCGATCTGACGTCATATGTGAAACTTTAATGGTGATTTAATGCAAGATGCCTTTTTCCTAAGAAAATAAATTGCTATAATTTACTTCATATTGTTAATATAAAGTAAGTAAATCCCTTGACCATAATATAGGCCCTTCAAATAGATTTATATTTGAACTTATGCTTAAAATTATAGTTGTTTCTAAGGGTAGTAAATATTTTAGCTGCTGTCTAAGCCGTGATAAAGACACAGCTGGGTTTCATTACTGACCTTAGCAGTCGCATGACTGTTGTCTTTCTGGACAACGGTTTCCCTAGATCCGCCATTCAAGCCATTCTTGTTTATCTTCTCGCCTTTATAGAAAACACGAACCCTCGGCAATCGCTTACATTGATCCCTGTTCGTTGAATTGTGTCTTGAAACTTGACAATCTATATAAAGATAGCGAGCGAAACCTAAGACGCTTAGATTATATCAAAATTTTCACTGTGGGGAAAAAACGATTAATGGAAAGGACGAGACGACTGAAGGAAAATATCACAATCATCTGAAGAATACAACCTTATTAACAAACAATAGAGTTGGAAATATTACTTATTGTAACCTATAAAACCTTAACAAGAACAGTTTTCAAATACAAATAATTTGGACGCGCGCGCTGTTGCTTTAACAATAAACAAGTAAATACAGTATGTGTGGTACAACTGTTTATTTGGTCAGTTACGGAAAAATAATACAGCTAAAGTGTGCCCCACATTTGTTTACGTTTGTGTTATACAACCTCAATCTACCAATCAAAACCATAGGCAGCCCAAAAAGCTGTTTTACTGTTGTAGTGCTCTTAAAAAGCAGCTTTCCATCATTAAATACTTTATTTTACCATTAAAAGGACTAGCAATAGTCACTCTGTAGTAGTATGGTACCTTCGATTCTGATTCAATATGATTACTTCAATTAAATATTTCAAATCCGATTCCTAAACTTAATTGAATTGTTAAGCAAAACATCACAACCAAATTTAGCCCTCGCGCAGTCCCAGACGCATGCGCAACGATGATTTTGACTGCGTACAGACTAAACCGTATGCTTGGAAGATCACTTCGTTTCATTTGCAAAAATATAATGTATATTTTAATAATAGAACCTCTTTATAAATCTTATAAGCTTCTTTCGGAATGAAAATGAAATCCAAAGTTTAACTGTATGTGTGGGCTGTGATATGATCAAGTGCTGACAGGCTGTAGATACAGTCATCAAGACTGAAAAATTTCTATTAAAAACAATAACGTTTTGGTTGCTCGTGTTAGCAGCACTACATGCAATAATTTGTTATCGATGAGCGATAGGGGTGAGCAAACATATTTAGGAAAATAAATGAATTTACATGACAGACCCGACTATCAGTGTTCTGATAACGTTGTTCCAGACGTTACTACCTAGCGGGGTAAAGCTTTCGCTTCGAAATGTATAATAAGCTTGAAACAATACCATATCGAAATATAAATAAACGGTGGTTAATACTTGTTATATTGTAGCCCTACTAAAAAAATGAACACAGAGTTCATTTCCCCGCCTCAAAGAGTAAAGTATATATATTTATTCTGTATGAGCAGAATTTAAATTGCGTAATGACTTCTGTGATATTGTTAAAGCTTTCTGAAGTGCCCTGCAAAAAATGTATGATATAGAAAAAATAGATCTAAATAAGCGTCAATTCTTTCAGTTTCAAACAACATTGATTCAATGTAATTGCACGAGTGTCATTGCATAAGACAAATGTAGAAAAACAATTCAAAGTGAGGAAATAGGGGGAGCTTCTATGGTTTAATATTATTTTTATATGTTTAGCATACATACCGATGCTTTTAAACTGGACAATATTAAATAGTGGCTAAGCTTACATGCGGAGTATACTACAACTATAAGCTAAGTGATGTTAATGTATATCCCATTCCCAGCATCAGAAAAAAGTGAAGATAGTTGGTGACCTAATAAGAGTGTTCCTTATCTTGTATTTCTTATATAAGGTTTTGTTAGATTGGCAAAGTGATAAATAAGGTGAGGCGCTGGGATTCAAATCTACGGTTACACAAGGTTACGGCCAGTTTTCTTTGTTCTCGTTATACTAAATGCTGAATCAAATAGACAAATTGCAAAGGGTAGATCGCGAGATAACAATTATTAATATATTCTGTGGCTGCTGAAATGCAAATGTCTAGACATTGCTGTATGTATGTATTAACACTTTACCCAAATTACCATGTATGTATTAACAAGGTTTTGAGAACCCGTTCTTTTGAATTGGTTTAGTTTAACCGTGAAGGGATCTATATAACAGTCTACTTTTTGAAATTCCTTTCTTTTTTCGTACACAAGATTTCAACTAAACAAATCGGTTCAGAGGCCACCTCCTTGTTCAGATTGCAATTAGAAAATTTGGAAACCGGACACCAAAACCAGATTATGGATAACAATAGTGACTATAATATCGTCCTTCACTATAGCTAAAATATATCGTCCCTTGTAATCTTTTCAAGGGACTTTTATAATAAGCGGCTTTTATATCGTTACATCCTTGAGCCTCTTTGCGGGCATGCAACAGGCGTGAGAACATTATTGGAACAATTCGATGTATTCAACTTAGTCAATGCAAAGATGTCCATAATTAAAAAAAAACTACTGGCACTACTGGCGTCATGTTCGTAACACGCTGTCGTTGGTCGGACTGTCAGGTTGATAAGATGTGTCTTAATGTGTCAGAACAACACGATATCTTAATTTGCAGGCGTTTGAGCAGCCATAGCCCTCCTATATGCTTCTACATATGATTCTTGTGAATTTTTTTAAATGGTGTAAAGGTGGTAATTTGTTTGGTTTAAATTGATTTTCATATTTTTAAATGGTATACATCTATATAGTCTGTGGTATATCGTTAACTAAAATTGCAAGGAGAACTACAGTTAACTTAATTCAATGTATCCGAAACAACTCGTTGCATTCCGGGAACAGGATCATGTAAAACGTGGGAATTCAAAACGCAGGAAGGTTATGTTCAGAGTCACAAGTCATATTTGGAAAAAGACATCCTTGACTGAGCAACTATATGGTTTAAGTTTATTGAAGGTGTATAAGTAAAGAAGACGTTTTGAGATGATTAAGTGTTAGAAAACTATTGTGTTCCAAGGAGACATGTAAAGTGCATGATGTTTTGATGTTTCCGTGTAGCCTGCGAACAGAGCCGCCTCACAATGGCGTCTGAAAGAGAACACTCCCAAGGAGGGATTTCTTAATTAACCCCTATAGTTGGGTGGCTGTATTTGCATGTCCCGTGCGGGCCAGACGTCGTCCCGAAGGTATACAAAATGTACCAAAAAACCCAAACGACGACGACACATTCGGTTAACGCTTTATTATTAACGAGAACTGGCGTTTGACAGAGTAAAAGTCTAGAGTATCAGACATTCAATAAAGCAGAGGCAATATAGGGTTGATTGATTTTGCGGCCTACGCGCGCGTTATAGATCTTGAATTAAAAAGTGTAAGTGTTCTACTGTGGGAGGGCAATACGCAAGCCCCTGCCTGTCAAGATTGTCTGTTTCCATTCGGAAAAATTTCCGCAGTCAGAAATATCCTGTCTCGTAAACTGATCCAATTAACTAATAATCATTGAAATTCTTTGGAATTTACTGGCACTCCGCACTTCGCACGACACTATTTCTCAGTGGAAATTATTTCCACGGACGCGTTTATGACCTGGAATTTGACCTAAACAAGTCATGATTGCACACCGAATCCCATTTCAGAATTGACAGAGTGAATATGCATGGGTCCGGACATACCCAACTTTGTTTGAAAGTATCACTTATGGCATATTACAATACATAACGAGTTTTCACAGGTTTTTGGAGGGTCTAATCGATCAAGGTAGCATACGTAAGTAAATATATGAGAAGTTACAAGTTGTGGCCACATATAATGAAGTAGTAAAGTGATAATTGAAGTCTTTGTAGAAATAACTACTTTTCTGAAAACATGTAATGTCGTCTGTGTAACTTGTTTTTGCTTCACCGCGATGTTTTGTAGTATGATATTAATAGCATTACATAGAAACCTAGCTAAATATCTCCCAATCGAGGAAAGGTAACCAAAGTTCCACAAATGTGGTATGGCCATCTGTTCGGACATCTTCAATATACAGTCTTGCTATATACAAGTCTTCGTCGGTATACTTATTTGCGCGGAAATCTTCAATATTAACATGCAATTTAAAAGTTGGTTGCAATCTCTTTTACGCATGTAAACAGATGTGCCCGCACTTCTACCGATTGCCTTTATCTAAAAGGCGCCATTGCCATTAGGCAAAAATTTCCCGCACCCGAATAGAAATTTCCGTCTAGTGGAAATCCGTTATATTCACTACCGGTCTGTCTGTTCTGCATGAAAGAAATTTGAAAAGAAAATGCTAAAGACATGAACGTTTTCAATAGAAAGAATCTTATAATAAATAGAAGGCGCCTCCACTATCACGCACATAAAGGGAGGAGCCCACAAAGCCTACTTAACCAATTTCCGACACATCTTCAACATACGGAGGTTAATCTTAGACAGTCTTCTAACCAGTCAAGTGTTTAGTTGTAAATGAGTATCTTGAAGTGGGATGAGTTAGGAGAATAATATAACAGCCTGCCTTTAGGGCGCACCGTGGTCAAGACAAGCATATCAATAAACTGACGACATATTTTTAATTTGCGGTTCTTTTGATAGTTATTGCGGGATTTGTCGTTGTAATTATGATTTGTGTACTTCATAAACCATCAGTAATCTACCAAGATGTTTTACGCCTGGGCAGGACAAGCGAAAGACACGTAGGTACGTGTCACAGCAGGGTTACTTTCCCATGAAGATCAGGTTAATGCTGTAGGGTTCAATCGAAGCTCGCTCAAAATTAGTTTAGTAATCGACTAACCGCGTGGCAATCATAATGTTTACGTGGAACGCAGACTATACGATAACTAGGATCACGTATCTGTTCTACAATAATAATTCTTGCATTTCCACAGGCGAAATTCTATAAACACATCTGTTGTTGCGCAAACAATTACTGATGTAAAGATAAGGAGCTCCACTTTTTGCCGTTTCGGTTTAGGTGTGTTCTAACTCTATTTTTTATCTGATTTATTTTGTATTTATTATTAATTAAACCATACTTTAGTTAGGAAAAGTTACCGTAAGAACAAACTAGAATAAGTTTACTACATTCATAAAAAGTGAGGTATGATCACATGATGTATCATACAACGTTTTATGATAACATCCACTTATCGTGAGAAACGAACCTTCGTTAACCTCTGAGTGGGTATGGTTAGCATCCTAATGCTTACAAAAAGGGGGCTTAAGACTGTGATATGGCAATAAAGACTGCATTTTAACATTGTTCTGACAAATGAATCTCGACGTTTCTCTCAATGAATGATTACGCCTTTTTGTTTTGTATATGATATTTTGACGTTCCCCCGAACTTTTTAACCCAAGTTAGTTTAGTTTAGTAGGCGGGAGAGTCTGCCACTACATGCGAAACGTCCGTCGGTAATTAGATAGACCGTTTATTGTGCGTAGTTGCTTCCTCAATCTCGCTTCGAAAAAGGATGGACATGCGGTTGCCTCAATTTCACTTTTACTAAATATGCGCAGGTGATGCCATATATATCGCCTATGCCATATAAAACATGGCTTAAACTTAAAGAACACAGGACTATACGTATGAGAGTACCACAGTCTAACTATATACGAATATATATACAAGTACAAATATACGAGTAAACGAGTAACACTAGTAAGTCTCGGTATATTCTCTCAAATCGTAACATAATCATTTATCTATACCCTTTATAA